>PGFW01053611.1:4418-14812 GCA_003123925.1 Haematobia irritans | reverse complement strand
TTTTTAATTATTTAAATTTACACCGCTAATTTTAGCATCAGTGGTACGGTAGTCTGATCATAAGATGACATTTGAGATGTAAACACAAGTTGCAATACGTGAAATCGCAGTATAATGCATCAGTGGGCTAGATACATTCTAATTGGGGATTTTATATAAAATTTTTTATCTTGAATTCCGCGGACCATAATCGCTCCAAAAAGTTGAAAATTTAATTCAATTTGGGCTGAGAGGGAAACAATTGATTTGCTGCAACACAAATAGCGGCGTTTGAAAAGCTGTTTCAAAGACGCTATGATAACTATTATACTGATACGATATAAAATCTACATTGGGCGGTGTTCGTTTGGGGGGACGTTTTTAGTGATTAGACATTTATTTTGCGAGGGTCCATGGTGGGGAGTATTACTATATTCGGCGCTGGCCGATTGTAGCAATACTTGTTCTCAAAAAAGTTTATATGTTTATAGTTTATTAGAGGTATTGTTTATTTGTTCAAAAAAAAAAAAAAAAAACAAAACAAACGTAGAGGACGGGCGGGGAAGGGCGGCCAGCGGTCGAGAGCGGAGGGACCCTCCACCAGGGGAGTGTTCCGGAGAAATAGAAGGGCGGTGGACGAGAAAGGGAGATGGGGAGCGAAGAACGAGAGGGGTATTCGAGATGTGTCTGATGGGGCAAGGGCGAGACAGGAGAAACAGAAGCACCCCGGGAAGGGCACAAAGAAGAGGGAAGCGAAGAAGGAATACAAAGGACCGGGCAACAGCGGACGGACAGAAGGCGGGCGGGGAAACAAGGGGAAGGGGGAAAAAAAAGGTGCCGGTACGGGGGCCGGAGGGCGAAGCTGCAACGCAGAAAGAGAGGGCGGGCAGAGGACAAGAAGGTAAGGGAGGCGCGGAACAACCAGGAAAAAGGACCCAAAGCGGGGCGAGAAGGAGGAGAGGACTCGAGAGAGAAGGACGAGCAAGAACGAAAGGCGGAAAGGAGGCGAGTCGGCAGGAGACAAGAAGCACCGGGCAGGGGAAGGGCGAGAAGGGAGGACGAGAAAGGCGCAAGGAAGGAACAGAAGGGAAGGAAGAAAGAGAAAAACAGGGAAACAAAGGGTACCACAACGGGCAGGAAGGCCCGAGGTGGAGGAGAGCGGGACGCAGGCCCAGCGGGGGAGAGAGAGGAGGGAGGCGGCCGGGGGCGGGCCAGGACGGGCAACGAAGGAAGCGAGGAGGAGGGAGGGAGGAAAAAAAAAAAAAAAAAAAAAAAAAAAAACAGAGGAAGACGGCCGGAAGGGCGGCCCAGCGTCGAACCGGGGCGACCCCCACCAGGGACGCAGAGGAAGCGGCGACGGAAAGCGGCAGTCCACAAGCGAAGGAGGGGGGGACGGGAAAACGCGGAAGATCGGCACAGGGAGGTAAGCTGCCAGACGGGGAGGGAGACAGAAACATAAAAAAGGAGAGGGAAGGCGACAAAGAAGGGCGAACGACAGGGACGGGGCACGGACGGAGAGAGCCAGAAGGGGAAAGAAGCCGGGGCGGAGAGGGGGCAGAGACAAGGAAACGGGGAGATGGACGCGAAGGGTGAGGAGGAGCGGGAGGCGAGGGCGAGCGAGAGAACAGAGACCGAGAGGGGACGCGAGGGAGACTTAGGGGGTGAACAGCCCGCAAAGAGACAGCGCAAGGACCAAAGGGCAACGGACGCGGAGGAAGGGGGCGCCGCCGAGAAGCGCCCAAAACAATTAAGCGCTGTCGTGAGGGTGCTCTTGTGTTTGTGTGTGTATGGTTAGCTTTGTGTATTAGAGGAGCTTGATGTGGTCGTGATGATGTGGATCTCATCATGGGTGCAGGGGGTTGGGAGAGACCATGTTTTTGGTAGACTTGATTGGTGATTGATGGGATCTGGGGTTGGGGCAAGTCCCTTTTTGTACGGGTGAGCAGGGCGCACGGAGACGAGGCCTAGGCCTGTGGTTGAGTATCCACAGGGGGATATCTGGCTCTTCTCTTTTGTAGCCATCGGTATGGTGTCGTGTCCTGAGTGCCTTATGTGTGAATGTCTGCATAGGACAATCCTCGGCGTATCCTCTCTGTTGTTGATGATGTCCGAAGTGTTCGTAACGGTCTGGTCCATCTAGGGTCAGGTGGTAATATTCTCATTTCGGAGAGGAAGCGGGATAACCCGCTATATAGGGGGCTCCTATGCTAGGACAGATTGGGGGGTGTTAGTATGGTCTGTGTGTTGTTGATCCTGTCCCGAATTAATACTGGTGGGTTGGGGTGTGCGGGTCGAATGCATTGGATAGCCGAACCCTTATCTGATCTGTTTTTTGGGGGATTGCTTAAGGCTTTGTGCAGGTTTTTCGTATACCATTGTGTTGCACCGGTACGGGGCCCTGATCTATGTATGTACGTTATATATACCTTGATGGGACGATAAGGTGCAGTCTCGATTGGGAGAAGAATAATTATTATAAAAAATTAATTTTTTTTATTGGTGGCCGCGTTCGGAGGGAGGTGCCGCATATCCTATATTTATGGCGGGGGATGCTGGGTGAGTAGGGTGGCTGTATGATGTGAGGTTAGGGTACAATGTTGTGTGGTTCCTCGTGTGAGGAGGATGTTATCTCTTATTTTTTTGTGTATTACTGTGATCATCCACTGCACCTAAAGGTGTGCTATGTCCGTAATGTCTGTCAGTTGGTAGGTGCCTCTGTGCTTCTAAGGGTCGTCCGGAAGTGCTATAAGCGTGGATGGTGATTGTGGATGGTCTGGTGATCTTTTTATGGGGGCTTATTATTAAAGGTATGATACGATTTCGACCCAATTTTCTGCATGGAGTGATGAGCCAAATTCCATCCACGTTCCAAATTCTGTCAGATGATTTGGCTCATTGAGGCTCCGAATGTCAAATTTGTGTGACTGGTTTTATATGGTGATCTATTAACAATATGGACCGGATGTGACCAATTTTTGCATGGTTCATTAGAGACATATATAACACGCATGATCCAATTTTCAGCCGGACCGGATGATCGGGACGGACCGCAAAGCCCCAATCGGGAGTTCGGTTTATTTTTGCGGCGTATTCATATAATTATTGACCGAGTCGCGACCAATTTTTGGATAGTTGTTGAACCATAGTACTTCACACCATGCTAGCAAATCTTCAGCCGGATCGGATGAAATTTGCTTCTCTTAGGAGGTCTCCTCAAAGCCATATTGGTGGAGATCGGTTTATATAGGGGCGTATATATTAATTATGGATCAATGGTGGGACCAATTTTAGCTTGGGTTGTTAGAGATCATATCTGGACACCATTGTACCAAATTCAGCCGGATCCGGCGATGAATTTGCTTCCCTTAAGAGGCTTCGCAAGCCAAATCGGGGGGATCGGTTTCATTTGCGCGTATATATATATAATTATTGACCGATGTGGACCAATTCTTTGGGATAGTTGTTTGAGACCAGTATATTTACACATGCTACCAAATGTGTCAGCCGGATTCGGATGAAATTTGCTTCTCTTTAGAGGTCTCCTCAAGCCATAGATTGGGAGATCGGTTTATGATGGGGTATATATAACTTTGATGGGCCGATGGGAACCAATTTTTGCAATGGTTGTGTTAGGACCACATACTTCAACACCTGTTTACCAAATTTCAGCCAGATCGGATGAAAACTTTGTTTCTCTTAGAGGCTGCAAGCCCAAATTTGGGCGGGGGGGTCCGTTACTATGGGCTATACGTAAAAGTGGACCGATATGGGGCCCATTCGAATACCATCTGACTCTACATCACATGACAACTACTCTGTGCCCATGGTTTACAGAGTCGATAGGCTTGTGTTTCGTTCGGAAGTTAGCGGATTTCAACGGACGAACGGACGGACATACTCAGACGACTAAACTTTCACACGAACCCAGAACTATAATATACTTATTGGACGGTTCTTAGGAGCAATAACTATTGTTCGATGTGTGTACAAACGGAATGGACAAAGTTAATATACCTCCCGCACTCCTTCATGGGTGGAGGTATAAAAAACAAGAAAACCAAAGGATTTACGAAAAATGCATGAAATCTTATTTTAATATAACTACTTCCCACACCTCAAGAATATATATTTACAGGGATTCGGTTCCAAACAAAATTATGTTTGTGTTGTCGAAACATATTAGTGCTTCACTTTAGGCATTATCACTGGTAGTAAAAAATTTAATGACATTTCTTTTTGTGACTATTAATTTTAAAAGCGCCAATTGGTATATTCCAATTATTTTAAGTTACAGCACAATGCTCTACACGCAAAGAAAAAACATTTGGAAAACGATGTACCAAGGAACGTTTTTCCTTTTTGCTTACAGGTTTTTTGAATTACTTCGAACAATATTTAAATTGGTATCACAAGAAAAAAAAATCGTTTGTTAGCAAAATTTTTATTTTTTCCGAATAAAAAAAGTTATTTTTTAAACAACTCATTCAAAAGGTTAAAAGGTTAACAGTGGCAGCCCGACTTAACAATTCAGGCTGCACTGATAGAACTATTCAGCCCATTTGTGAGTGACACACTACATAGTCCATTTGTTTATATCCAAACGCTGTCTTTTCTGAGCATGTACGGTCTTAATAAGGCGCATTTTCAACAGCATTCAAAATTTAAATATAGTACAATTGTAATGTTGGCACTCATTTTTCGGAAGTCTTCCGAACTATCTGTGAACTAAAAAAAAAAAAACAATCTTGGTCAAAAGCAGGGATCAACCCACGACCCTTGCGGGGCATGACAAGTCGCGACGTAGGTACCACTGCTCCACGGCCAGACCAACATGTTTGTTTCTCTGTTAAATATAACTTTGTTTTTCGTCTTGTTTCGTGTTCGGGTCTGGGTTTTTTTGTTTGGGGCGGTGCCGCCCCTGCGTGGGCGCTTGTCGACCGGCTGGGTTGGCTGTCGGGTGTTCGGCGCCTCGCGCGTCCGGGGTGCGCGCGAGGTGAGGCGGGTGTCGGTGCTGGGCCGGCCACTTGGGCCTGCGTGTCGCTGGATCGTGTTGGGGTGGAGGTGGGTGCACCGGCGGGGACGGTGGGTTGCCGGCCGCGGCGGTTTTGTGGCGGCGCCGGCGGGACGGTGGGCGCCGCGAGGAGCTCGATGGGCGGTATGGTTAACTATAATGTATATGGATTGGCGGTGTCTATTGCCATACCATAACAGGTACATAGCTCAGCTGGGGTTAGCTGTCATGAACTGTACAAAGTACGATGGTCCGCGGTTCGATATCCCCGTCAACAGAAGCGAAAAGGGTGAAAAAATTATAAAAAATTTATAAAATCGCCCCATAATTTGCTGGTTCTCACATTGTTGTTTACAGGAAGAAGGTGTTAGGGGAACTAAAAAACCCAAAGATCGATGTGAGAAAGATAAGTATAAGCAAAATAGCAATTAGACAAAGACAAACAATGTTTTTTTGGAGGTTTGTCTTGTATGAAATTTGTGTTACATCCTTGAAAATAGATAAACGTTTATCACAGAAAAAGTACATACTTTTGCTTCCAGAAATACACTGTCCCTTAGCAGCGAAAAGCAAATAGAGAACGAACTTGTTGTCTAAATTTCGTTTGGAGGAAAGAATTATTTTTTTTGCGTGTAGATCTCTATGTCTAAATACATGATTATGTTATAGGCTATTTCTCTAACATTGTAATTATATGTTTGCAACCAGCATCATATATATTTATAAACTTTTATGTCCCAAACAGAATGTGTTCTCAACAGTATATGGTTCCCAAGAACATGTTCACTGCCGTTTAGTGAACGGATGTATTTGCTTGACTTAAAAAATAGTTGTGTTAAAAAATTTGGAGGTTCCTCCAAACATATGATTTGAAAGAAGCAGACTTTTTCGTCCGGCTGCAGTATAATTTATTCTTAGAAATCATTTCTCATGCAGGAATGGTTGGATCGTGAATGCAGCATCAGAATTATCAATCCGCGTTGCTCCAACTTGAACACCACTCCAGAAAAACAGTGAACCCCCCCTAACATTTTTGCCGCAATCTGACGTTCCTTTCTGGGTCTCGCCAAACATAAAATGGGTTGTCGAAATCTGAAATCCGTGTCAAAAATACGCATTCTTTCTTCTGGGAGGCGCCCATATGTCCTACTGGGGCAGATCACGGATTTAGATAATAAAATCAAATAATTTCAGAACACATATGTAGTTCGTTGTAAGACGATTCATAGGCTAAATAAAATAATAGCCAAAGCTGAAGAGGTAAAATTGACAGAGAAACGAAAACGCGAATGCGTGCTGTCAGGATTTAATCATTGTTTGTGCAAAAATATAATAGCTGAAAAATCGACCCTTTAAAACTCTTGTACTGGTAGAGCTCCATTAGGTGGAAGAGGGAGGATTATGATTCGACGGGCTGGCCGAAACCTGCAGGTAAACACGTAGTTGGAGAAGGAGTTGTTGGATCGAATAAAATAACCAAAGAACATAGACACATAACAATTAATCAAGAAAATAAAAAATACAATATACATCTGTAATCGGAATTTCGGCCTATTTAGCATAATATGAATCATAGAATAAATATTGAATTGAAGTTGAATAACTCGTCACTTTTTCCGACAAAAATCGTCCGATCAATCGTCACCTCGGTCATACAGATCGCAATCGGGTAAGTTAATATTAAAACCACAACTAATTTTTTGGGTAAAAACATAAATATTTATTCATTATCAAGAACAGAAAATTAACAAACTATGCCTTTCAACAACAAAATGCAATAATGATTCAGTGCTTGTATAAAAATAAAAGTTAAAAAACGAAGAATAATCGTCACTTTTTGTCACGAAAAAGATCGTCATAATCGTCAGCCTCCATTTTAAAGAATCGTCAAAACAATGCTGCATTGTTCAATTAATATTAAAACCAAACTATTTTTTGTTGTCAAAAAAAGACATTTAAATATTTTTTTTATATAAAAGAACAGAAAATTAACAAACTGATGCATTTAACAACAAAAATCATAGATGAATTCAGTCTGTATAAAAATAAAATTGTAAAAAAAAAAAAAAACATTTTATGCAACGTAGGTGCGATGTCAATAAATAATAAAAAAAATATTTTTTTAAGTATATAGTTGTTCTGTTTTTTACTGTCAGTTAATTTTTTTGTAGGTTGTAAAATAAGAAAGTAAGATCTTTGGAATTGGATTTACACTTATGTGTTGCCCCCGATTTTTCAAAAATGGTTGACAATTGCAAAAATTTATTAAGAAATTAAATTTGTGCAAAATTTTCTTAGAAAAACAATTTTGCAAAGAATGTTGCATAGAAATGCATTTTGGGCAAAGAAGTTTACTATAGAAGAATTTCTTCGAGATATTAAGAGGCTTGAGAAAGTTTTCTATAATGATAACAGGTTTGGACAAAAATTCCTATAGAAATAAAATCTTTGGAACAAAATCTCTCTATAGTAATAAGAAGATGTTTGGACAACATTTTCTGGTAGAAAGTAAAAATTTTGACAAAGTTTTCTATAGAAGCGAATATTTTTGACAAAATTTCTATAGAAATAAAATTTTGACAAACACTTTTCTAAAGAAATAAACTTTAACAAATTCTTACAAAATATTTTATAGGAAAATTTCATAACATTTTGTACAAAAATATCGTATGAAGAAATAAACATTTGACAAAATCTTTTTAAAGAAATTAAAATTTTGACAAAATTTCATACGAACTAAGAATTTTAAACGAAATTTTTCTATAGAACTTAAATTGCGGGGAATTTTTGTCATTATGAACATACAAATTTTGCTAAAATTTTCTATAGAATAAAATTTTGACAAAATTTTCTATAGAGAACTTAAAATTTTGACTATGCAAATTTCTAAAGAAATCAAATTTGACAAAATTTTCGCTATAGAAATACAAAATTTTGTTCGAGTTCTGTTTTTGGGCTCGAGGTACAAATCGTTATGAAAGTAAAATTGTTAAAGCAAATATTTCTATAGAATAAATTTTGCTAAAATTTTTCTATAGAAATAAAGATTTTGACAAAATTTATCTATAGAAATAAAATTTTGACAAAATTTTCTATGAAATCATTGGAAATTATAAATGACAATTGACTTTTCCTATAGAAATAAAATTTTTGACAAAATTTATGGATAAATTATGACAAATTTTATAAATAATTTTGACAAAAATTTTCTAAGACAATAAAATTTTTAACAAAAATTTTCTATAGAAATAAATATTTAACAGAAATTTTCTATAGAAATAAAATTTTGATAAACAAGTCAGAATATTTACAGAATTTTCATGACAATAAAATTTTGCGAAATTTTCTATAGAAATAAAATTTTACCAAAATTGTTCTATAGACAATAAATTTTGCATTACAAATGTTTTCTGATAGAAATAAACATTTTAACAAAATTTCTATAGAAATAAAATTGTGACAAAATTTCTAGTTGAAATACAATCTTTGACAAAATTTTCTATAAGAAATATATTTTGCAGAATTTTCTATGAACTAACAATTTTGGACTTTCTTAAATGATTTGACAATCTTATAGAATAAAATTTTGGACAAAGATTTTCTATAGAAATAAATTTGACAACAATTTTTTATTGAAATAAATGAATAATTACAAAAATTCGGTATAGAAATAAAATTTTGACAAAATTTCTATAGAATAAATTACAATTTTAGACAAAAATTAGCAAATTTCTATCAGAAAATAAAATTTTACAAATTTTCTATGAAATAAAATTTGACAAATTTTCTATAGAAATAAATTTGAACTCTATCATAAAATTTTGACAAAATTTTCTATAGAAATAAGAAATTTGACAAATTTTGCTATAGAAATAAAATTTTGACAAAATTTCTTCTATAGAAGTAAAATTTTGACAAAATTTTCATATAGAGAATAAAAATTTTGACGAAAATTTTCTACTGAAATAAAATTCTTGAACAAAATTTCCTATAGAAAATACAATTGGCTTAACAAAATTTTCTATAAAATAAAATTTACAACAAATTTTTTATGAAATAGAATCCTTCCTGAACAATGTTTCTAGAATAAAAATTAAATCTATAGGAAAATAAAATTTTGACAAAAAATTTCTATAGGGAAATCAAAATTTTTGACAAAATCTGTCTATAGAAAATAAAATTTTGAACAACAATTTTCTATAGATAATAAAATTTTGACAACATTTTCTATAGAACTAAAATTTTGCCGAAATTTTCTATAGCATTTTCATTTTTATAGCATTTTCTTCAAATTTTGTGGATTATTTTTGGCACGACGTTGGCAACCGTGATACTAATAACTGTAGATGTAACTGTGAGTCATATCTCGCATAGCCCACATACACCTGTTATGAAAGTCTCTAAGCAAAAACTTGCAGATTCTTCCTCTGACTACTTCAGACATCGGTACTTCCTCTCGTGTTGTGGCCTCTAATGTGTAAGACAACTGCTTCTAGCACATCAGTTTTGTAACCTGAGCTAATATCGTCATTTTTGGGCAAAGCAACTCGGAACAACCGGGAATTGTTAATTCGGTTTTGAGTGAACAAAATCGCAAAATGCCGATAAATCGGCGAGAATTGGCAGCCCGGCTGCTCTGTAACTGTTTCAAAAGAAAGTAATGTTCATGAAAAGCTTAGTTATCGTGTCAGGTAATTTCTCATCCCGTCGTGGTGTTGTTGTTGTGTGTCACACAAATAGCGTTCATATGTCAAAACGTTCTAAAGACGTGTAACCTGAAAAATATCAAATACGATAGCAAATACAAACGTTTCCACGTTTGGGGGAATTTTTAGTATTAACATTTATTTAGAGTCCATGGTGGTGAGTATATATGATTCGGCCTGGCCGATCTTGCAATACTTGTCTCAAAAAAGTTAATTTTAGTTAGTATAGAGTATTTTTTATTTTTCAAAAAAATACGTAATATCGCAGTAAATGCATTACAGTGGGTAGATACATTCAAATTGGGGATTTTATATAAAATTTTTTATTTGAATTCCGGACCATAATCGCTCCAAAAGGTTAAAAATTTAATTCAATTTGGGCTGAGAGGAAACTTTAATGTTGTTCTGGCATAACAAATAGCGTTCATATGTAAAACGTTCTAAAGGAACTGATATAAACTTAAACGTTTCCACGTTTGGGGAGATTTTATTAGTGTAACATTTATTTGGGGTCCATGGTGGAGAGTATATATGATTCGGCTGGCCGATATTGCAGTACTTGTCTCAAAAAAGTTAATTTTAGTTAGTTTAGGTATTTTTTAATTTTTCAAAAAAAAAAAAAAAAAAAACAAGTATATACGCTGTAAGTTCGGCCAGCGAATCTTATGTACCCTCCACCATGGATTGCGTAGAAAATA
>PGFW01053608.1:32969-47740 GCA_003123925.1 Haematobia irritans | reverse complement strand
GGCCAAAGATACAATTATTATTATCTGCCCTTTAATGTAGTTATTCTGATAGTTCATCATATCAGGGCCCAGTTTGAGATCTAATCATATCTAATTAAATCCAGCCATTCTTTCATGGGTATTCTAGCAAATTAACTTAGATTCTCAAACGCTTAAGTGTAGTAGACATTTTCCTTCGTATTATAGGAATATTTTTCGTATCCCAAGTTAAAAAATGAAAGGCCTAATTTGATATTATTAGTCATGAGTAATCTAATCATATCTTATTACTATGGAGTTAGATCTGATCATAATTTCTATGTATATCTGCATAGATCTAAAGGGGCCAATTGTGAGGTCCAATCGCTATCTACTTGGACTCCCCAATATTACAAAGGATGTCAGGTGTCTGCTCTATTTAAATACTTTCAAAATAATTTGAGACTGCCCCTAATTTGTTTCCCAAATGTATTTTGAAATGTTTCTATGTTTTATGGTTAGTACCTTGGTAACTATGGTTAGTACTTTCAACCGAATAAACCATTTACAAATTTATGTAGCTTATATAAATTTGTAAATTTGTCATTTACTAATCGAAGCCGAAAAAGTATTAGTTTGCTAACTATATCTATGTTTCAATTATAGTGTCCTCAGTGTTATCGTTGAAAAATTCAAAATCATTGATGGGCGCGACTAAAGTCGCACAACGATAACACTGGGTCAGAGAATAAAGCCGCCGAGTCGCGACGGCGAACATTTTTTGTCAATCGACGCCGCCTACAAATATGTCAACTCATCTCGACTAAAATTTAGCCGCCAATTAATCAAAATATTGATTGATTTATATAGGTTAGGTTAGGTTGGGTGGCAGCCCGATATTTCAGGCTCACTTAGACTATTCAGTCCATTGTGATACCACATTGGTGAACTTCTCTCTTATCAATGAGTGCTGCCCGATTCCATGTTAAGCTCAATGACAAGGGATCTCCTTTTTAAAGCCGAGTCCGCGAACGGCGTTCCACATTGCAGTGAAACCACTTAGAGAAGCTTTGAAACCCTCATAAATGTCACCGCCGAATAGACAAATTTAGTGTCAGCCGTCGCCGTCAAAAATGGCTTCATTCTCTGCACTGGGTACCATATTGATGTTACTAAACTTTATTAACCCATATGGTACCATACTTACTAAGCTATACTGAAAAAAGCATGCCCGGTTCCAAAGATTTTGTCTTTACTTTAAAATTTTTGGTTTTGATTCCGAGCCAAAGAAGCGGAGAATACAAGTAAGGATACTTTTAAGACACAATTCTCTTTTAAATTTGGGTTTTGTGTACTTGCTTCTAACATAGGAAGCAAATTTTAATTTTTCGCTTTTTCAGCTTTTTTTCATATGCTATTAAAGTGTTTTAAAAACGAGTTAACGACAACTGAATTTTCCAAATTAAGACTTCGACTTTCCAATTAGATATTATGCTATGTTTCAAGTTAAAAAACGTCTTTAAAATTAAAGTGTTTTGAAAACCATGTCGTATATTTGAACGATTTTTTTGCTTTGTAGTCAAGATTGCAACAAAGACAACAAATTAAAGACAATTTTCATTAAATTTAAAGAATTTTTCTGAATTATTAATAGTGCAGTAGCCCAAACATTTTTTCTTTTCATGTTATTGATATCCATTTTTAAGTGAAATCACTTAATTATAAGGACAATACGACATCATTGAAAAGTTTATCGACTTTTGGACAACGAAAAAAAGTTTTATATTAGAGAAATGCGTCTTCTATGTTAAGCAAAATTTGCATTCGTATTTTAAAGACATGAAATCTTTGGTCTCACGACAATATTTTTTTCAGTGTACCTAGGTACTTTTAAGAAAATGTTTTTGATTAACTGAAACTTTGGGGGATTTTAAAATGTCCGTCATTTAAATTTACAGAAAATTATGTGCGATCAAATTAACTCTACATGCCTGAAATAAGTCTTTAGAAAGTTTAAAGAGCCTAACTTTAACCCTAGAATACTAAAACCCGGCATTTGATGCAACATTTTTGTAAAATTATGAAAAAAAATTTACTTTTTATTTTAATTTTTTTATGTAATATTTGCAAAATTTAGTATTCTTCAAGAAAAGTTGTATTTTTAATAAAACAAATTATTTTATACATGAACATTTTGTACTTTTTAAACAAGTGAGTTTTTGTATTAAAATGTAAAAAAGAGGTTTAGTGTTCTAGGTTTAAGAATATTTTGCATGATAAGCTTTCTATTATTTCACGTATCTTTAGAATAATTTTCTACTTTCGTCAAAAATATGTATTTCTGGTAATGAAAACCATCTTGCAAATCTACAAAATTAAAATATGACAGTGCCATGCATTTGTAACTACTGGCAACTATTTACAACAAACTACTATCTAAAAAATATTGTTAAGAAATTATATTATTATAATTTGTTAAAATAATATATTACAATGTTACTTTTGCAATACTATACTAATATTCTTGTTATGTTAAAATTTTGACAATACATTTATTACACTTAATATTAATTTTATTCTTCAAAATATTGTGCATTTTGATATACTTTAATTTATGTTATAATTTTTGGTAAAATAGCCATAGTATTCTTAGATATCTACAATGTGCTATTGATCTGTGTTTGTCTTCTATAACTGATATTTAAGGATTTGGTTCAGGTTAAAATAAGACAGAAAAGCTCGATTCTTAATATAAAGAAGATCTAAAAATTATATTTTGGCGACATATCTCAGTATTTGCGTTTTTTTAGTATCGCAATAATTATTAATTTGAAATGAGAGTACAAAATTTTTTCTTATTTTTACTGGGCCAGTTATCCTTAAAATCACATCTGATCTATTTATTACATGTTTAAATTAAAACTATGTTACTTGTTTTATGATTATTTCAATTTTCATTTGACCTGATACAATAAAGTTTTAAATTGCACCTGTTATGTAGTGTTTTTATAATTTTATAGGATTTTTAATGTTAGCAATAAGAATTAAACAACATTTATAAGCTCTGGAATTAATTAGAGTGTTTCGTTTTTTTTAATACATTAAATGGCTTTTTGAAATGACTATAAACAAATTTAATGTACAAAGAATCAGTACAAAACTTTCTCTAAAGGCTGTGTGATTTAAGTAATTAATTAAACGAAATAATTATATTATTTATATTTATGGCATAGAAAATGTTTTCTTAATATTAAATTGATTTATTTACATTTGAGTTTTTGTCTTTTTACACTAAATATATTTTGTAAGTCTCATTTTTTATTTTAACTTTTAATCTAAAACTCCGAAAAAAACAGATTGCAATGTTCTCCCTTACATTTTGATGTATTTATATTTGTATTAGTATACAAATAAATAGAAAATTAATGTCGATTTTGTAACAATATTTGCGATAAGATCGATGCCAACACTACTTTGCTCTACATATATTTCAATTAGAATATTTACACAAATTTAACTCTAACGTTAAATTCGGTTACACCAGAATTATTCATAATTTTTATACCCTCCGCCATAGGATGGGGGGTATATTAACTTTGTCATTCCATTTGTAAACACGATCGAAATATTGCTCCAAGGACACCCAATAAAGTGATATATATTCTGGGTCGTGGTGAAATTCTGAGTCGATCTGAGCATGTCCGTCCGTCCGTCGCGTCCTGTTAAAATCACGTCTAACTTCCGCAACGAAACAAAGCTATCGACGTGACACTTGGCACAGAGTTAGTTTTTTATTGATGTAGGTCGGATGGTATTGCCAAATGGGCCAACTATCGGAGGTCCATATCAGTCCAGTAAATGCATATATAGCCCGCCATATAAACCGATCCCGAGATTTGTTTTTGGAGCCTCTTGAGTAAGCAAATTTTCATCAGTGAGTTGAAATTTGGTAATTGTGCTAAGTATTTGGTCGTTAACACCTATGCACTAACTTTAGGTCCATATCGGTTCTATGTTAAATATATCCCTCAATATATCGATTTCCAATCACACAACAAATTTGGTCCATATAGATCAAGTTCATAATTTGTATATAGCCCCATATAAGCGACCGCCCATTATTTCAATTCTTTGGCAAAAAGCATGTATTTGTTGCGTAGCAGTTACGTGGAACCAAATCCTTATGCACAATACTTCCTCTTTTCCTTAAATGTCTAATGTTATCTCTGACTCTCTTTACTGGCTTTTTGGAGTAAAACGAGCGACTCTCCCAGCCAAAAAGTTTGTGATTACAAGACAGCTACTGTATTTTTTGACATGATGGGGAAATACATTTCAAGCTAACAAAAATGTTTTTATGGGAAAAACGAAATGTCAGAATTTCCATCTCTCGTTTTGCTGGATTTTTAGTAATAAACGACTTCCAGTAAAAAAATGTATCAAACATTATCGCTGTACTCGAACAAAGCTAGTATTTTGCCAATTGCCGCTATTTGCTAGTGTATTTCGACATTTTGTTTATGCAAATATTTTGGCATTTGGGGAATACTTGTCGTTCAGAAGAATTTTAGCGACTTGTCGGTCAAGAGAAACATGTACGACTTAAGGTCAGAATTACAGACCATTCGTTCCAATGCCGTACAATGCGCTCCCGATGATTGAAGAGTTGAAATTTTCTCTCGAAACGCCGAAATAGACCTGCCGCAAACAAGAAAAAATATCCATTTTTATCTTTTTTCCATTCAACGCACGGTTGCACGATATGGCTGTGTAATTCACCTTTAATGTATTCATTTATCGTATAATATTATAAAGTATCGAGCGTTTTCCTCTTAAATATCTTTCTATTTTGCTACAATAAATTCATTTGCCATATGAATTGGAATTATTGGAAAGTAAACAGTATTTTATAATCATTTTATTGCCGGAATTTAATAATGTACTGGACAAGTCGCATCGAAGCATAGCATATGAACAAAACAAATAATTTGCATCAATCACGTTTTTGTATAGAAATATTTTATTATTTATAATTTAAAATAAATTACCAAAATAATTAATGTTTTAAATTTGCCATATCCTATCATTCAAAAATCCAACGCGATTAGAGCATGATTTTGTCTGCTTTTTCGCAGTTATAATATTATACATAAGAAGATACAATTTTTTCAATATGAATTATATTTACATATTGTAATTATTATTATTAATATATGTATGTTATAAAAAAAATACCTATAAATATTTCTAAACAATCAATTTAACATTACACATGTTTCATCTTTTTTTGCATATTTTTAAATTAATTCGCTGAAATTCACAACATACCTATAGAAATATATACATTATATATTACTGGCTCCATATTTTCATTTTTTGTGATTTGAAAAACTCAAATATTTTTTATAAATAATTCTGTTTATGATATCTAAATTATATTTTGGTAGATGTTAGAAATAGAGAAAATTACAGGAAAATAATAGAAGAAAAGAGTATATTTATTTAAAAGAGTAGTGGGAACAGATTGTAATGCATAACTACCTATTTAATATTTCAATAATACCATTTCTTGATACTAAATTATTAAAAATTTCACATACAAAAATATTCATAAGGAAATATTCTTGGTCAATCTGAAAAAGAGTAATTTTCGCGCAGATGAAGTGCGTTAATAAATTCTAGACCTTAATAAGTCAAAATTATGAAACAGAATTGTTCATGAATTTTCTATTGTAAAATGAATATTTTTTATGTTTATAAAAATTTCATCAATTGGTCAGAAATTTGATAAATTTTCAAAAAATCAAAAAAATTATTTCCATGGTTGTTTCATTGTTTTACTAGGGTATATATTTTAAATTTAATCAATTTGGACAAAACTCGCAAACAAATTTAATATTTCGACAAAGATTGGATTGTTAAATCGTCGAAATTTTTCCTGCCTACAGATATAAACAAATATAGGAAAATATCTCTCATGATGTCAAGATCGTCAACAAGATTATATTGAACGCAGACGGGCTCCGTCCTCATAAAGTACATTGTATAGAAGGGAAATCGATATGGGATGTGCCTATGGAATGCTATACCCTTCAACGCAAGATAACAAGAAATTAATAAATTTATACTTTTGAACTGATAACTGAGCTGTGTTCCGTTATTTTATATGCATGAAAACATATTTACAAAAAAGTTAAAATGCGTCTGAACGCTGACTGTTAGAAACTTGTCAACTTCAATACGGAGCAATACTGGGCAATTATTTTCTCTGTAGGCGACAATGTTCATAAATAATTTTTTACTCATTAAGCTATATATCAATAAATATAAACTGTTTGTTGTGAGCAAAAACCAGAGAATTCTTCGTTACAGATAACATTACTACAATCTCATTCCTATAGGATTACAGTAAAATGTATTGATTAGGATAAATATAGACAAGTTTGGTGAGGCACTTCAGTGTTGTTGTTTGTTAGGAGGGAATTGTAGGTTTCTCTATACGTTACGTTTATTATTTAATTAAGTTTTTACATTTAGAACAACATTGATGAACATATAGATTTAATAATTAATCATTTCCCTTCATGATTTTCCATGTGTACACATATATGAATTGAATATTTTTGCTATGAGCAAACTTCGGATAAAAGAAAAAAACAAAATGCATGAACTGAAAGTGTGTGTGTGTGTTGTGAGAGAGTGAGATCAGAACAGAAATCGTATTACCTTAACCCTTTGGTAGACCGATGATTCATAATAGTCCTTGAAAAAATCCTGTGGTAAAATGACGTTTAAATAAACTTCTAGTTCCAAATCAGGTGGGGTTTTCTTTTTGGAATATTTTGCATTCATATCAATTCGGTATCGGCAATTATGATTGTATACCAATTGTGGAGGTTTACCAAATTTTTAAGGGATGAGATCCAAATTAGGAATATATATTTTGTACATATATTTGGTGTTTGATTTTGCACACATTTTTGGTTTATTCAAGTTTTGAGTGATGAGCAGGAAATTTTGAAGTGTTTGAATATTACGGTTTATAAAAGAAATTTTATAGAATAAAAACAAAATGATGTTCCAATTAAAAGTGATTCACGCGGAAGTACACCGAAATTTGTATGATGTGTAGAAGAATATTGATGATACAGAAATTATTTTGTTTTTTTTATCTTATATAATATTGGTTAAGAAAAATAGAAATTCTATAAAATTAAAACTAACTAAATATATACATTTTATTTTGTGTTTCTTTTTGATACGATTTTTTAATACGAATACAATACTAGGAATATGGAAATTTTATAGTTTTATTTAATATATTGATTTTATAGACAAAAACGTTGTTCTTTCCCCATTTTTATTGTTAAGCTAGGTACAATGCTTTTCAAACTTTTTTAAATTTAAATAAATAATTATTTATTTAAAAATAAATCGAAAAGTCAATGATTTCACTGCTCAAGACACTATTACAAATGCAGACGTTCAATATTTTCGAATTTGTGAATCATAGGATTAGATTTTAAGACGATAGAGTACAAAGTTTTGTCTATGGTTTTTTTTTGTTTAATCTTAAAATATATATGTACGAAAAATATTCAAATTCTATCCTAAATTTTCAAATATACTAATAACAACTTCTAGTAAAAATAAGGTATTGGAATAAGTTAAAAATGGAAGTTGGTAATTTCAAAGGAAAATAGAATTCAGAAAGCGAATGGCCTATCGGAAAAAAATGTACAAAAAATAGGAGTGAATTTCAATCTTAAATCTAAAGTAAAAGTTTCCAAAATGTTATTACTAATAAAAATGTCATTCGCAGTTGAAGCATTGATAAGAGTTTCCAAAGCAACATATGTTTTTTTATATATAAATTTGAAATAATAAACGAAAAAAATAAATTAAACAAAAATATCAAAATAAAAAAGACCTTCTAGAATTGAAGCGAAACTTTTGTGCAACAACATAAAGAATAAATTGCCAAATAGAAGAATAGATTAAAAAAAATTCAAAAAAGAAAAACAAAAAGTACTGCAAACAGCACGGGGATGGAGGCAAAAAAACTTTTTGCCTCCTTGCAAATGACCATACGAGTGCTTTTCATTATACAACCCAACGAAGAGAAAGAAATAAACTGTAACTTGCCGAATAAAGGCTAAGAAGTTCTGGAAAAACGAATTATGCTGGGCGGTGATAAAATTTCATACGATCAGTTCAAAGAAACTTTGGGAAGTCTTTCGAAAACCGTCTTTTTATTAAGCGTTTTTACAAAAGGGGGTGCTCAGGCACTTCAAATGCATAAAAATGGTTTATTGTTCGGTTTTAATTGCGTTTTGTTTCGTTTAAAATTTTGAGAACTTACAATAAACTGAAAGTGTACTGAAAACAAAATGGAAAAATGTTTATCATTGCTGGTTTTGAGAGATTTGGTTATCAAAATTACAATTTGTTTAATAGGTCTTTGATTTTTCTTGCGAAGTGTCGTTGCATAGGCTTTGGATCGATATCTTTTCGAGAATGATTTTTTTTGAGGATTTATCATCATACATTCATTTTGAGTTGTTTGTGGATAATTTTTTAATTTGTTCATGTTTAAGTGTGTTTTTTTTTTTTTTGTGATGGTCAAAAGAGTATGGGTTTGTTTTGGTTTTGAGACAGATGTTGTTTTGTTGTTTTTTTTTTTTTTGCTATTGTTTCAAATTTTTTTTTCAGAGTCTGATTGTAGGTTGATTGTTGTGTTGTGTACCTGACTTCGTTCCAAATCGACGGCATTCATCATGGTTCCGCTGAAAAACGCCACTGTTGTTAAGCGCTTCAATAATCCGTTTTTTTTTTTTTATTTTTTTTTTTTTTTTTTTTTTTTTCCTTCTAAGTTCCAGATCAGGCTCCTTGCTATTTGATTCAGTAATTGTTTCAAGTTTCAGTTAAAAAAACACAGCATTATGGATTTGATCATAATAAAATTAATTTTCTCTCAAAATTAGGTACAAAACAAGAAATTCATAATTAAATGCATTGTATTACAAAATTATGTACTAAGCTTATGCTAGAGAACTTAAACCTAATTATAGTAGACAAGATATATAGTACACATTTATATTATCAATTGTTTACTTTTAAATTTAATTATTTCAAATCAATAAATACATTACATATCTTTTTACAAATCACAGAGTACATTAAAATATAAAAAATATTTATGTTATATAAATAACGAACTTAATAAAACTGGAAATTTCTTAAATAAACACGAATAAATTATTAAAGTGGAACAGAATTATATTTTGGGTTCGATTGACATTCAAACTAGATGCCTTTCAACGATTCAATTTTAAGGAAACATGAAAAAAGATTAGATTATACAAAAGGTCCAGGAACCCTTCTTTGATTTTAAAGAAAGTTTTTAAAAATGGAGGTAAAGACTGTTCCAAATATGCATAAACAAAAGCATTTGTATAACTACACCGTGATTATTTTCATCATAGGAAAAAGTACTTCAAAAGATATTGAGATTTAATTGAATATAAAATCAGAAATTTTTTTAATTGAGCAAATTCGGCAATCTGACACTTATTAATGCATTGCTTTGTATTTGGATACCTTGCAGAGTTACCAAACCAACTCGGATAATGTGCTCAATTATACTTTTATGGGCAATAGTTTTAGGCCATTAGCTTTAGAATTGCCAGTCAGTGACTATATTATTTTCTTGGCATAGTTTTTAGGCATCTGCATAGATTGGTTACGGAATACAATCATATATAAAATTATAACGGTAATAATATGACGTGCATAGTTTTTCGGCATTTATATATTATTGGCAAACTCGTTGTAAGTATTCTTAAGTGCATACTTGTAGTACATGTAAGAAAACTTACAATTCATTAGAAATTGCCAAACATAAAACGTTACGCTAATCGTTATGCTTTTATTTTTAGGCATCGAAAAATTTTGCCTAATCGAACCATGCAAATTTTATTCCCACTTATATTTAGTTATAAATAAATCATCTTGTGTCAAATTTTGTTAAAAAATCAAAAAAGGTGAAATTTAAAATGGTAAGCTAATATTGTTTCTAGCTGTTTTTACTTACCGATGTAAAATCCAACTTTCGCACATCGACATCTTCATCGATCTTCATAGCAGAAATCCTTTAAAATGTGACACCGATTCGTAATGTTAATGTGTCACATCCAACAATGTGTCTGATTTGTAACCATTTCAAATCGTCATAGAAGTTCCACACGTATAGATATGTATTCCATTGAAATCGTGTTCAAGACCAGTTATTGCATATGGTTATTATTTTTTTTTTTTTTTTTTGAAAAACATACATTTTGTGTGATGGTGGAATAGAAAAAATATTATACTAGTATTTGCAAATTACTTGTAAAATGTTTACATGAAAATATAATTAATTATAGGGATGAACAAAAGGAGAACTTATTACTAATGAGAGTGTATCGAGTTATTATATATTTTTTTATATGCATTTTAGTTGGTTAAAACATAAATAAGCAAAAATAAGATTTTTTTATTTAAATCTGTATTTTTTATATTTTGTTTTAATGTAGTAAGTGTTAAGGCGTTTTGTATGCTTTTATGTAAATGTAATATTATGGTGGTATTTGAAAAGTTCAAGGATAATCTATTGTGTTATTACTTTTGCTTTGAATTTAATTTAACGTAAATGACAGTTTTAATATCTAACATACTATGTTGTATTAGTGTATTGTATTGTAATATGACAAGGGGATAAATATCAGTATCTAGTTGTCAAATGATGCGTATTTTTAATATTTCAAGAAATTTCGGACGCTATGTTTACCATCTATATGAAAGTAAACAATTCGTTGAAAGTCTCATTTTTCGAAATATGGTTTTTTCATATTTGTTTTGATTTCAACCTTAAACCATTTGTTACAAAACTAACGAGTGTAATCTAAGTATTTATTTGTGAATACAAAATATCATAAATCTGGCTTTTTATGAATTTTTTATCTCTTGCTATTACTAACATATATTTTGTATAAAAAAAAAAAACGAAATTAATCTAGTTGCTACCCCATAAAAGTATGCAAATTATCTGAAAATGTTATTTTTAACACGTTGAATCTTATGGCAGACCTTGACGAAATGGGATTAAAATTGATTTGATAGGACAACTTTTTAACGAAATTAAACCAATGGTCGTTCGTAATTATCGGCGCAAAAAAAACAAAATGTTTTAAAAGTTCATTTTTAAGAAAAAGTTTAACATGAAACTTTCTTAAAAATCTATCTTTAAAAAAATTTAAAATTTTTTGTTGGCTTTGATCAGTTACCATCGAGTGTTCTGCGCTTTACAGACATTAGTTATTCCGGACGGACAGGCTTCGTGTCGAACAGTCCCCATATATTGTTGCACTTTATAAGTAAGTCCGAAGGCATAATCGATACTGACTGGCATGTTTTTATGGGATCGATAACCATTTAAACCGATTATTTCAGTCATCGCCGACAAGTCTTATCGATTTCGACACACTGAATAACGATTCTTTACAAACCCGACATTAAACTTTTTCTTTAAAATCTATCTTACTTTAAAAAATTTAAACTTTTTGTTGCTTTAATCTTATCCATCAAGTTATTGCGCTTTAGCAGACTATCAGTATTTCCGGGGCAACAGTGCTTGCGTATCGAACATGTCCCAATATAATTTGTGGCACCGATTATAAGTTAGTCCAGAAAGCCATAATGTTTAAATGGGATCGATAACACATTTAACCGATTAATTAGTCATCGGCCGACAGTCTATACGATTTCGACACACTGTTAGCGATATCTTTACAAACACCGACATTCCCGTCCGAATAAACTGAATAGATCTGTAAAGCGATTAATCAACATAAACCAACGTTGCCAATTTGCCTTTTTAAAGTCGTTAAGAAGGAAAATTCGGAAATCAATTCATGTCCTTTGTAACCATATTTTAGCCTTTTTTATATTCGACATGTTTATATTGAAATATGCAAACTGCATTTTATCTTTTTTGGTAACCCCCCGGATAACGGTCCCGCGTCGCCACGCCCCGCCCCCGTGGCCGCGCCCCGCCCCCGCGCCCGCCTTGCCTGCAGAATTAAAATTTTCAACATATTTCAAAACGTCCAATCAATCATTTGCAATAATTAGTAAAACCATATTTAGGATTTTTTGTTAAATGCTAGTACTAAGTCGTTTATGCGAAAAACTGAAAATATCTTCATATATCTCCGTAAATAGGAGTCTCAAACCCAGATGTTAACTTATTTATGCGAAATAATATACCTGCCTATTTTTTCGTGCGAAAAATCCAATGTTGTCTAAATATTTGCTTTAAATGCTTAAAACAAAGATTTCGCATGTATTCCGCGCAGACCTTTTTATATGGAATATAACAAGTTTTGTCGCGTGAATAACGTGATCTTAGTACTAGGCTTAAGAGAGGATAATCTAAGTTTTATGCAATCAAACGAACTAAATTCCAGTCCAACATTGAGATCTGATCAAATCTAACTCCATAGCAATTATCATCATATCTTACCAATTTTAGAATCTGCTCATATCAAATTAGATTTATCAATGATTACTCGGGTAGGTAGTCAATTCACATATTCTAGAAACTTCATATAAGTTTGCACTATTAAATTTATAACAATAAAATATGAAACATTTCTACCTATACTTATAATTGGTTTCTACGATACCTAAGCATATAATAAATTTAATTAGTTTTAATTAGTATTTCTCACATTTGACCTGATCACTACTCACCGCAAAAACAAACACATAGCTGATATTGTAAATTATCACTTTAACACAGCACCAGTTATAAAACAAAATAAGTTATTGCATGGTGAATGTTTACAATTATTTATTATTTAATGTTTGTGTAGAGCTTGCAAATGTAATTTAGTTCTTCCTAGCCAAAAGCACATAATATATATTTTTAAAGAAAGAAAAAGAGAAACATATTTATCAAATTGTTTTATTTCATTTGAATTCTTTTGTTTTTGTGTTTGTTCATATGTATATCTTTTGCATATAAATAAATGCTTCCTTCAGTCATGATACTACATAAATGGGCTTTCAATTGTTGACTTTGTGTCACCCTACATACTTAATATTCGTACATACATACATGTCATGTCAAGTTGCATAAGAACTTTGTCCCAAACAAAACTTATTTCCAAAACAACTTTTTTATGAAATCAAAACATATTGAAATAACCCCCGTCTCACATAAATATAAATGTTCAAAATTATGACATTCTACATTCATATTCACAAAATTAAAAAAAAAAAATTAAACACACACTCATTGTACCAGCCCACAAAACACCACTTACCACTACTACTACTACAACTACTACTTCATACTAAATAATCCCCAAACAAATTTAAATAAGACAAAAATTGTTGAAAAAATCTATGAATTAATAACAACAAAAAAACATAGAAACTGACAGAGACCACTTTAAATGTATAATAACTTTATTATATTCTTCTATAATACTATTATATTATAAAGGTCCATGAAGCTGATGCCTGTTTAGTGCTGGCAAATAAATATTGTCAGGATCCAGATGCCGAAGATGCTGCCAATATAATGCGCGTCATTTCTATCAAAAATTATAGTGATGATATAAGAGTTATTATACAATTAATGCAATATCACAATAAGGTAATAATATTGGTTTTAAATTCAATTCAATATTGCTAGAGTACTAAAACAAAAGAAAAGTAAAAGAAATTATGAAAAAAAAAAATAAACACACGCACTCTCTTAAAAAACGTATGCATGTATACCGGAAGTGGATATTGAGTACGACCACTTGCGTCAAGAGATTAAGCAGGTGGCGATAATGATTTTTTAAAGCAAAAGCTCTGTAAACTATTTGTTGTTGTAACTCGTTTGTTATATGTATTGTGTTGTCACCCTCTGTGTGTGCTATAACCACCAAGTCCGTTCATGGTCCATAATGTCCTAAGAAATCGATCACCTTTGATCATTCATTCACAATACCACAAATCGGTGAATGAACGTTTGCCTCTCCCTCTATCTTTTGATCCTGGCGGATCATTCATTCAGTTTATAGAAAAAAATCTCTCTTTTTAATGAACTTAAAATAAGAAAGCTCAATACCACATATCCACTTAATACTCGTTGTAACAATGCGCCATTGATCCTTCCAGTAGAAAATGATGACTTCCCCGGGAAGTTGTTGAGTTGTTCCGTAAACGGCTTTTGATGTTGTTAATGTTCAATTTTTTGTATTTTATAAGCAATTTTTATTTGTAATTCCGAAATCCATTTATAGGCCTATTTACTAAATATTCCTTCGTGGGATTGGAAACAGGGTGACGATGTCATCTGTTTGGCTGAGCTGAAGCTGGGTTTTATCGCACAAAGTTGTTTGGCGCCAGGATTTTCCACCATGATGGCCAATCTGTTTGCCATGCGTTCATTCAAAACGGTAAGTTCGATTCTCTCACAAAAACTAACAAAATCAATCGTTTCTATTGGGTATCCTGTGGGGGAAAATACCCAAAAAGAGTTACTTTCAACCATCACATCAACTATCAACAGAAAATCAAAACGAAAGCGAAAAAAGATCCATATGGCCTCCACCATATCTATGATGTAAGCTAAGAGAACCCCATTCTATTGCATATAAAGCAGTAGAATTCTCAAATAACTTTTTTAGATCTATGAAATGTTGATATATGGCAACTCTACAATCATATTTCTCCTTCGCACATATCACTCTTACTACCACTTAGATAAAACAAAA
>PGFW01053599.1:4378-15403 GCA_003123925.1 Haematobia irritans | reverse complement strand
TAATTCACGGTTGCCACAGTTGGAAGAATTTTACCAAAAATTTATAGATTTTTTTACTGTTTGCGTAGATGGTAGAATTCATGATGGTTTGGTAGATTTTTGTAAAATATGTTATTCCTCTCCAAATAAGAGGCTAAATTCACAGAAATAAAAATTTGAGAAAATTTTCTATATAGCAAATAAAAGTTATGAGAAAAATTTCTTATAGAAATAAAATTTTGAAAAAATTGACAAAATTTCCTATTAAAATGAAATTTGAAAAAATTTCTTTATAGAAATAAATTTTGACAACAATCTTCATATTGGGATGTAAAATTTTGAGAAAATTTTCAATAGGATTAAACATTTTGCGCAAAATTTTCGATTAGAAATAAAATTTTGAAAAAAAATTCTAGAACTAAAATTAAAAAAAAAAATTTTTAGAACTTAAAATTAAAAAAAAAAAAATTACAGAAATTACAATTTTGAGAAAAATCTTCTATAGAAACTAAAAGTTTGACAAATATCCTAAGAAATAAGTTTTTGACATTAATCTTCTATAGAAATGAAATTTTGAAAAAAAATCTATAGGAAATAACAAATTTTGGACAAACATTTTTCTATAGAAATAAAAGGTTTGACCAAATGTCCATATAAAAAAAATTTTTACATAAACTTCTATTAGAAATGAAATTTTTGAAAAAATTTTCTATAGAACATTAAAATTTTAAAAAAAAATCTACAGAAATAATAGGTTTCTATAGAAATAAATTTTTGTCAAAATTTGGTATAGAAATAAAATATTGACAAAATTTTCTATAGAAATAAAATTTTGTAAATATTTTCTTTAGAAATAGAATTTTGAAAAAAACTCTATAGAAATAAAATTAAAAAAATCTATAGAAAATTACAATTTTGAGAAAATTTTCTATAGAAATAAAAGTTTGACAATATATCCTATAGAAATAAATATTTGACATAACTTCCTATAGAAATTAAATTCTGAAAAAAATCCTATAGAAATAAAATTTTGACAAAATTTTCTATAGAAATTAAATTTTGAGAAATTTGTTTTTATAGAAATAAAATTTAAAAAACTATCTATAGAAAGACAATTTTGAAAAAATTTTCTATAGAAATAAAATTTTGCCAACATATCCAATAGAAATAAATATTTGACATAATTTCCTATAGAAATTAAATTTTGAAAAAAAATTTCCTTTCTAGAAATAGAGTTTTTTGACAAAATTTTGCAGAGAATTTCTTATTAGAAATGAAAATTTGAAAAAAAAAAAATTCCTCTCAGAAATAAAGTTTTGACAAAATTTCTATAGAAATTAAAACTTTTGACAAAATTTTCTATAGAAATAAAAATTTATGACAAAATTTTCTTATTAGAAATAACATTTTGTGAAAATTTTTCATAGAAATAAAATTTGCACCAAAACTTTCTATAGAAATAAAAATTTTGTTGAAAATTTTACTATAGAAATAAACAATTTTGACAAAATTTTCTATACAATAATATTTTGAGAAAATTTTCTATAGGATTAAACATTTTGATAAAATTTTCGATAGAAATAAAATTTTGACAAAATTTTCTATAGAAATAAACTTTATACAAAATTTTCCTATTAGAAATAATATTTTTACAAAATTTTCTATAGGCAAATATATTTTGACAAATTTCTACTTACAATAAAATTTTTGATAAATTTCTATAAAATAAATTTTGAGCACCAAATTTGCTAATTAGGAATAAAATGTAACAAAAAATCTTTATATAGAATTAAAATTTTTGACACAATTTTCTATAGAAATAAAATTTGACAAAAATTTTTCTAATAGAAATAAATTTTTGAAAAAATTTTCTTTAGAAATAAAATGTTTGCGCAAAAATTTCATATAGCAAATTAAATTTGAGAATTTTTTTTTATAGAAATAAAATTAACCAAAAATTTTAGAAAGACAATTTTTGAGAAAATTTTCTATAGAAATTAAAAGTTATGACAATATATCTCCTTATAGAAATTAAATATTTGACATAACTTTCTATAGATAATTAAATTCTGAAAAAAATCCTATAGAAAAAAAATTTTGACAAATTTCTATAGAAATAAAATTTTTTTTTTGAGAAATTTGTTTTTATAGCAAATAAAATTTAAAAAACTATCTATAGAAAAGACAATTTTGAAAAAATTTTCTATAGAAATTAAAAATTTTTGCCAACAAATATCCAATAGAAAATAAATATTGACAATTAATTTCTATAGAAATTAAATTTTGAAAAAAATTTCCTCTAGAAATAGAGTTTTGACAAAATTTTGAGAGAATTTCCTATAGAAATGAAATTTTGAAAAAAAAATTCCTCTAGAAATAAAGTTTTGACAAAATTTTCTATAGAAATTAAATTTTGACAAAATTTTCTATAGAAATAAAATTTTGACAAAATTTTCTATAGAAATAACATTTTTGTTGAAAATTTTCTATAGAAATAAAATTTGACAAAAACTTTCTATAGAAATAAAATTTGTTGAAATTTTCTATAGAAATTTAAAATTTGACAAAATTTTTTCTATACAAATGAAATTATTTTGAGAATTTTCTATAGGATTAAACATTTGATAAAATTTTCGATAGAAATAAAATTTTGACAAAATTTTCATAGAAATAAAACTTTATACAAATTTTTTATAGAAATATATATTTTACAAAATTTCTATAGAATATAATTTTGACAAAATTTTTCTACTACAATAAAATTTTGTATTAACATTTTCTATAGAAATAAAATTTTGGCCACAATTTGTATAGGAATAAAATGTTAACAAACATTTTTATTTCTATATAAATTTTGTTACATTTTATTCTATAGCAAATTGCTGCCAAAAATTTTATTTCTATAGCAAAATTTAATAAAATTTTATATGTAAGTAGAAAATTTGTCAAAATTTATATTTCTATAGAAAATTTTGTAAAAAATATTTATTTCTATAGAAAATTTTTGTATAAAGTTTATTTCTATAACGAAAATTTTGTCCAAAAACTTTTATTTCTATCGAAAATTCTTTATCAAAATGTTTAATCTATAGAAAATTTTCTTCAAATATTATTTGTATAGAAAATTTTTGTCAGAAATTTTTTTCTATAGAAAATTTCACAAAATTTTATTTTCTATAGAAAGTTTTGTCAAAATTTTATTTTCTAGAAAATTTCACAAAATGTTATTTATCTATAGAAAATTTTTGTCAAAATTTTATTTTCTATTAGAAAATTTTGTCCAAAATTAAATTTTCTATAAAAATTTTGATCAAACTTTATTTCTTAGAGGAATTTTTTTTTTCCAAAAATTTCATTTCATAGAAATTCTCTCAAAATTTTGTCAAAAACCTCTATTTTCTAGAGCGAAATTTTTTTCAAATTTAATTTCTATTAGGAAATTATGTCAAATATCTTATTCTACTGCGATATCGTTGGCAAAATTTTATTTCTATTAGAAAAATTTTTTTTCAAAAATTGTCTTTCTTATAGATAGTTTTTTTAAATTTTATTTTCTATAAAAAACAAATTTCTCAAAATTTAATTCTATAGAAAATTTTGTCAAAATTTTATTTCTATAGGATTTTTTCAGACATTTAATTTCTATAGGAAGTTTATGTCACAATATTTTATTTCTTATAGGATATATATGTCAAACTTTTATTTCTAATAGAAAATTTTTCTTCAAAATTGTCTTTCTAAATTTTTTTTAAATTTTATTTCTATAAAAAAAATTTTCCAAAATTAGTTTCTATCAGAAAATACTTGCCAAACATTTTTAATTTCTAAAGAAAATTTTTTCAAAAATTTATTTTCTATTAGAAAATTCTTGTCAAAAATTTTATTATCTATAGAAAATTGCTGTCCAAAAATTTTATTTCTAATATTAAAATTTTGTTAACATTTTATTCTATAGCAAATTGTGCCAAAATTTTATTTCTATAGAAAATTTTAATCAAAATTTATTGTAGTAGAAAATTTTGTCAAAATTATATTTCTATAGAAAAATTTAATTGTAAAAATATTATCATTATACGAAAAATTTTTGTATAAAGTTTATTTCTATTAGAAAATTTTTTGTCAAAATTTATTTACTAATCGAAAATTTTATCAAATTTTATCAATCCTATAAGAATAATTTTTCTCAAAATATTACTTTTGTATAGAAAATTTTGTCAACAATTTTATTTCTATAGAAAATTTCTCACAAAATTTTATTTCTAATAGAAAGTTTGTGTCAAAATTTTTATTTCTATTAGAAACATTTTCACAAAATGTTATTTCTATAGAAAAATTTTGTCATAATTTTTATTTTCATAGAAACTTTGTCAAAATTTAATTTCTATAGAAAATTTTGTCAAAAAACTTTATTCTAGAGGATATTTTTTTTTTTCAAAAATTTTCATTTCTATTTAGGAATTTCTCTCAAAATATTTTGTCAAAAAACTCCTATTTCTAGAGGAAATTTTTTTTTCACAAAATTTAATTTCTATAGGATAATTTATGTCAAATATTTATTTCTATTAGGAATATAGTTGGCAAAATTTTTATTTCTATAGAAAATTTTTTTTCAAAAATTGCTCTTTCATATAGATAGTTTTTTAAATTTATTTCTATAAAAAACAAATTTCTCAAAATTTAATTTCTATAGGAAAAAAATTTTGTACCAAAATTTATTTCTATAGGATTTTTTCAGAATTTAATTTCTATAGGAAGTTATGTAAATATTTATTTCTATTAGGATATTATTGTCAAACTTTTAATTTTATAGAAAATTTTTCTCAAATTGTATTTCTATAGATTTTTTTAATTTTATTTCTATAGAGTTTTTTCAAAACTTCTATTTCTAAAGAAAATATTTACAAAATTTTATTTCTTAGAAAATTTTGTCAATATTATTTCTAAATACCAAATTTTTGACAAAATTTATTATTTCTATAGAAACTTTTATTTCTGTAGATTTTTTTGTAAAAATTTTATTTCTATAGAAATTTTTTCAAATTTCATTTCGTATAGGCAAGTTAATTGTCAAAAATTTTTTCTATATGAACATTTCGGCTCAAAACTTTTATTATCTATAGAAATTTTGTCAAAAATTTTTATTTACTATAGGATTTCTTTTTCAAAATTTCATTTCTATAGGAAGTTATGTCAAAAAACTTATTTCTTTAGAATTGGTCAAACTTTTAGTCTATAGAAATTTTCCTCAAAATTTATTTCTGTAATTTTTTTTTTTAATTTGTAGTTCTAAAAATTTTTTTTTAATTTATTCATTAGAATTTTTTTTCAAACATTTTATTCTTATCGAAAATTTTGCCCAAAATGTTTAATTCCTATGAAAAATTTTCTCAAAATTTTACATCCATAGAAGATTTCGTCAAAATTTTTATTTCTATAAAAATTTTTTCGAAAATCATTTATATTAGGAAAATTTTGTCAATTTTTTCAAATTTTATTTCTATTAGAAATTTTTCTCAAACTTTTTTTTTTCTATATTAGAAAATTTTTCTCAAAATTATATTATTTCTGTAGAAAATTTACCTTCTTATTTTTGGAGAGGAATAACAATTATTTTACAAAAATCTACCAAACCATTCAATGAATTCTACCCATCTAACCAAACAGTAAAAAAATTCATATAATTTTTGGTAAATTCTTCCAACGGGTAACCGTCGATAGAGAAGCAAAGCGTACACAAATTGGTAAACCAGGTATTTATTCATATAAATCGACCCTTTTTTAGGACCTTAATTTTTGGCTTCGTAAATTTATTAAATTGTTATTTCGTACCAAACGTTTTGAAAAACAATAAAATCTGTATCGCTGGTTGTCCATGAGTTGTTACGTCTCTCCACTGACAATTTTACAACTCTGCTTGATCACATTAGCCCAATAACTTTACGAATCCAAATATTGTTCGAACTGAAGGGCATTGGAGAAAAAAAAAATAATGTCACCATAGTGATGCCACCACTGTGGTATCACAATGCAGTGTAACTAGTCTAAGTGCAGCCTGAATATATACGTGCTGCAAAAAAAAAATAAAAAAAAAAAAAAAAAAAATATCAACATAACATAACCTAAGTAACGCTATCAAAAAATTCGTGTGACATCTGCGTTTTTGTAATATATGTTTAGTTAATAATTATCTAAAATTAACCAAACATTGTCTAGCCTATTGAGTTCACTGTTTGTTTGAGTGTAAGAAGCAAGTAAAACCCAAATTTATGGACAATCTAGACTTGATTTGCTTTTAAAAAATTGTTTTCATACACAAAAAAAAAGTTTTCTTTGCGTACGTCATTCCTCACAGCAAAAGATAAACTCTTTCTCCAGCTGCAGTCTACTCGGCAATAATTAACATATTATATACGAAAACTTTTCAACCATAAAAAAAAAAACAAAATAGTATAAATTAAAACTTAAAAATTTTATATATTATTTAACATTTATTTCTGATCCCTTCTACTTTATAAAATCCCCCCCCAAAAAATTCCCATTTCCCCTCTTGAATTCTCACTCAACATTGTGCTTCCCCCATTCAATAAAAATAAAAATCCTCAGAATAATTAACAAAACAAATTGTAAATTTGTTTATTATTCAAAGTAAAGAAGACTAAATGAAATTATTTTGCTGTAATACAATAATAATTTAATTACGTTTTTTTTTGTGGTGTGACAATAGAATATTAAATACATGGAACGATGATGATACACAAGAAAAATAATGGCTCTCTCTTTAGCATAGACAGCATACATAGACATAAAATGTTCGTATAGAGATGAATCATCACAGTCACCATCATCGTTCATGGCCATAACCTAAAGGAGGAGGAGGAGGATAAGTTGTGGGTCGTATGTTGTTGTAATATTTAATATATCCGTGTTAGTGTGTTGGTACTAGTATGGGGGTGTAATAGATTTTCTCTTTATGCAGACGATTGGGGTCTAGAAATTGAGTTATTAAAAACAACAGTAGAGAGGATATTCTATATGCTACTCATTTACTGTATGTGTGAAGAGAGTTTGTAAATAGAGCGAGAGAAGGATAGAGATTTCTATAATTAATTGCATATAATTGTATCTAATACTTTGTTTTTTGCTTTTTGTTTTCTCTTTTTTAGGAGGGGATAAGCTCAAAATATTTGCAAATAATTTAAAAGGAAATTTAGAGGAAAAAATAAAATTATGAAGAATGATAGGACTAAAGATTATACAATAATTTCTTTTGTTTTTTGTGGTTTACTAACACATACATATAAATATTTGACATTTTGTTTATCTTTGGTTGTTTGAGTGTTTGAGAGTTATGTTTGTTGAGGAAGGAAGGATTATATTGTTCTCTTTTTCTTCATTGGATATAGAATCTAGTCATTGAGGCTTCTTATAAATTCTTGTGAAAACATAATACATTTATTTTCTTGGTTTGTAGGCTTTTGTTTTATATTTAGCATTTTATTTATGTATATATGTTCTATATATATATATAAACATTAATTTTGTAGGGGCGGGAAATTAAGCAGTTTTCTTTTTTGTTTTTTTTTCATACCCCTTTTTATATAATACAAATATTGTTTTGGTGATTTTTGTGTCTTTCTTTTCTTTTTGCAAATGTTACAATCTCTAAACAAATTCTTATGTCTTAAAACATTTAAACAAAAATATAATTATAATTAATACTCATATATTTCTTATACTCTTAGCTCTAATAATAATAATCATCATCATCTAATTAAAATAAATAAAAGACAACATAAAATAATAAACATTCTACAAAAATATCAATATCAGCTGATCCACATGGTATAGATTTTTTTTTTAATTTTGCATTTTTTTTTGTAACAAAAAATGTTTGAAGTGGACATGGGCTGAAGTAGTTTTATATTTTTTGTTTTTTCTTTTTTTTAATTTCGTGGGGGTGTTTTCTTTTTTTGTATGTTTTTGTGTTTAAAGGGTTTCCATTTGTTTCTTTTTCTTTTCCATAAACTAAAACCATACATAGTTTATGTATGATATAATATCTTAATAAAACTGGAAATATTTTAATATAATACTCATTTATTTTCAGTGTTTATTTTATTTGTGTTATGTGTGGACTTTTAGTATATATGTATGTATATTGGGTGAGATTGTATTTTATAATATCATGGTATATTTATAAATATAAAGGATATATTCATTAAATTCTCAGAAAGTTAGGACAAAAAAAAATCGATTTTTATTTAAAAAAAAAAATACGAAAATAAAATTTAGATTTTTGGCGCCTCAAAAATATGCAAAATATCTCAATAAAATTTCTCGGATATCTGGCAAACAGGATTATACCCTTGAACTGCCAAAACAGAAGGAACCAATAAAAAAATCGATTAAAAAAAATAAAAAAATAAAAATTTAGATTTTTTGGCGCCTCAAAATATGCAAATATCTCAATAAAAATTCTCGGATATCTGGCAAACAGAATTATTTCCCTGAACTGCCAAAAACAGAAGGAACCAATAAAGCAAAATTATTATTATAGTTGAATTTACATTCAATTTGTAAGACACACCCACATGACATTACATAAAAAATAATACGAATGGCTCTTTTTGTTATGGCCGAGAAAAATATCAGGACATAACTTTTTTCCTGGGTCTATATGCAGTTGTGGCAAATAGTGGCATATTTGCTGCATTTTTTTTTATGATGATACTATTGTGACTCTTTTTTTGTTATGCCGCCTGAAAGTATGCAATTATCACAATAAAATTTTCCGATATCTAACAAACAGGATTATGCCTCTGAACTGTCAAAAACTGGAGAAAACAATTTACATTTTTATTAAGTATCAATTGAATTATAAAGGATAATATTAATGAACGTTTTCTCAAATCCCATCACATGTACCAATACTTGAAAAAACGATTCATTTTATCTTAACTATCCCATATATAATGGAATATCCTTTATATATATGCTTCATATTTATTTTAATGTATATATAATTTATATAAGATTTCTCTGTTTATATTTTATCGCATTTCTTTCTATTATTTTTACATACATTTTTTTATATATTAATTTTTTGTTTAATTGTCATTTTTATGGTAGAATATTATACAGGATGTTACTATATTATGTCCTGTTGAATTCGGTGTAGTGTTGTAGTTTGAATTTTGTTTTTCTTTCTTTTTGTGTGTAAAAATTTTCGTGTTCCTGTTTTTTTTTTTCTTTATGTTTTGTGAAATTTTAAATAGTATGTTGTTTTGTTGTAATGGAAATTCTTTATAATTTTCTTACTGTCTTTTGTATTATTTCACTGTCACTTAAATTTATGCATATATGTTTTGTGTGTTGTATATATCATCATCATCGTCGTCGTCGTTCTTTTCTTCATTATATTTCACTTATTTTGTATAAGTATATTTACTCTAGTATTTTCCTTTGTGGAAATTCTGCATAGATTTTCTTTTTTCTTTGAAATCATTTTCAGAAAATTTTACTCGTTTAATTTTGTGCCCACTCGGCAATTGTCTTCTTGGTGAATTTGCACACTTCATTCCAATGATTTAAGGCCTGTACCATATTGAGTTGGGGTCCACCCAATTCAAGTCGTTCATTAACTATGGGAAATAATAGTATAATATTAATAATGATGCGATACAGGTTAAAGATATTTCTGTAATATATTTTAATGTTTAATTTTGTAATAGTAACAAAGTCAGAACACGGAGGAAGTTCGGGCTAGTCCGAACGTCTTCTTTTAAACCCTTTTTTGATTAAGCAATTTGAACCAGAGCTGGTGCACACAGTGCACAGAGTCGTTAGTACTCCACCAATAATGATAGATTTTTTTTACGTTTGGTAGGATTGCTAATTTTCTATTAGAAAAGTGAAACTACACTTAGAACTTGCCAGTCTATTAGCGCTTTGCGCCAAATATAAATTTGACAAGCCATACTTATTCCTTTCGTTTGATTAAGCCTACATTTGTAGTTTAGTCAAGTACATTCAAAACAAACAATAATGAAATAAAATTTTGACAAAAAATTTTTCTTAAAATTATGTAACAAATTTTTATAAAAATAAAATTTTGACAAACTTTCTATAGAAATTAAATTTTAACAAACTTTTCTAATAGAAATGAAATTTTTGACAAAATTTTCTACATAAATAAAATTTTAGACAAAATTTTCTATAGATATATAAAATTATGACCAAATTGTTCTATAAAATAAAAATTGTGACAAAAAATGTCTATTAAAAATAATTATATTTACGCCTACAGTTCAGGGCCAGGCATCCGTAATCTTATGTACCCTCCACCATGCAGAAATTTTTTCGAGTATGGCGATGTTTTTTTTAGAAAGATGAATATGTATTCATCAAACAGAGTCCAGTGCGAGCAGATGTAACAAAAACTCAACGTGCCTCGTCGACATATTGGAAATCGAAAAATATACTCCGCTCCCAAGCGAAGGAGTTCCTGTATATATAAAAAACAAAACTTTCGGGATTCCGGTGGTTATTTTTAATCTTATGGGGGGGCTATAAAGACTGCTATCTATGGGACTGACTGAAATAATATTGTTCATACCACTTTTGGTTGTTAAACTATCATATGAACTACCACCACGTTACCAAATTTTTCAACCACGAATCGGGGCAATCGAATTGTTGACTTCTCCAAAAGGCACCGGAGGTCAAATCTGGGGCGATCGCGTTATCTATGGGAGCATATATATAATATGGTACTGCATAGGAAACAATTCCTTGCATGGGTGCATTCCGTTGTTGGATACCATATACACGTACCAATTTTCAACCTCGTAATGGTTACAAGAATCCTTAATCTTTGCTGATCTTCCAAGGGGCTCCTGGAAAGAATCTTATCCTACCCAGACCGACTCAAATCTAGGGATCGGTTGATATGGGGATGCCAGTTATATACCAAAAGTTATATCATTAAAGATCGAACATATATAGAATCTATTATATTCGATCTAAACATCTCTTCTTCTTCTCTTT
>PGFW01053591.1:0-10179 GCA_003123925.1 Haematobia irritans | reverse complement strand
AGAGAGAGATGTTAGGGTAATAGTGGCTCTGAACAACCATGCAAAATTGGTCCAATATCGGTCCATAATTATATAATAGCCCCCATATAAACCCATCCCGGATTTGGCTTGCAGACTCTCTAAGAGCAACAATTTGCATCCGAATGCGGACTGAAAATTTGGTACAAGTGGCGTAGCAAAATATGTCTCTTAACAAAACCATGCAAAAATTGGTTCATATCGGTTCCATAGATTATATATATGCCGCCCTATATTAAACCGATCACCATTAATTTTGACCTCGGGAGCCGTCTGGAAGACCAAGAATGTTCATCTGATTCAGTTGAAATTTGGTACGTGATGTTTAATATATGGCCTCCAAAACACCCAGCAAAAATTAGTTGCGATAATCGGTCCCATAAAATTGTAGTATCAGGCCCCATATATAATCCGATCCCCAGAGTTTTGACCTCCGAGCACCTTCGTAAGCAAAATTCTTGCCCATTCGGTTTTGAATTATTGGTAAACGTAATTGTTAGTGAATATGGGTATCCAACAAACCATGCAGGAATTGGTCCCTGCTCAGTCCATAATAATTATATAGCTCCCATATTAAACCGATCTCCCAGATTGAACCTCCGGGCCCTTTGGAGAAGCAAATATTCATCCGATCTGGTTGATAAGATTTGGGTACGTGGTGGTAGTTATATGATATTTAACAACCAGTGAGGTTGATTTGTGGATCGACAGTTCTTGCCGTAGTAAGTTTGTACGCAATCCATGGTGGAGGGTAGCATAAGATTCGGCCTGCCGAACTTACGGCGGTATATTACTTTGTTCAAGTTTTACCTTTTTGCCGGACGGGGATTCGAAGCAGCGTGACCACACATGTTTGTAAGCAACAGCTACCACTGGGCTATCGTTAGGCTGTTATGGTCATTCAATAGAGAATGAATTATCGTAATATAAGTTATATTTTATAGCATAGCTTGCGGCGCCGCACTAGCCGATGCAAACATAACAATTGTTTTAACAATATAACATTATTAAACATACATTTGTTTGGCAAGACGTGGGAAGGCAGTGGTTGGTTCGTCCGCCTTGCGTGGACAGGGGTCCTGGTTCGATCCCTGCTTTCGAACAAAACTCCCATTTTTTTTTAAGTATATTTTTTTACTTCCAAGATTCGATTCGGAAGTTCCCGGAAGGTGTTCAGCATTTAATACTATTATATTAAATTTTTACTGACAAATTGTTAAAGTGTGTTTATAAAAGACTTAAAGTCAGAAAAGAACAAGTGCTTTGATATAAACCGAAAAATTGGACTGAGTTCAAATCAAATATTATTTTTTTATTGCAAAAAATAAAAATTGGGGTATACAATAAAGGTTTTGTATACAAGTTTAAAATTTTCTGAGGAAAATAAAAAACTCTTACAAATATATATACAATATATTATATAAATTATTTTTCCATCGAGATCCTAAGTGTTAATCGATAACCAAATTCAAAAAGCACTATTATATTTAAATCTAAATCAGTAATTTACATACAGCACATAAATTTATTTGGTGTGAACAATTGTTTGTTAGCATGTAACACCATTAATTTAGAAATACAGAATAAAATAATGATTTTTATTAACGAATAATTTGTATCTTAATTTAATATCTAAAGGCCCGGTATAAAATGGTACTTTCCTTTAATAATTTTCTTTTAAAGAAAATAAACTTATTCATATTGTTGCTTTGGTCTTTCACCACCTATAGTAATTATCAATTTACCGGAAAAAGTTGTAATGTATTCTGGTTTTGGCCGCTAAAATGAGTAAAAAATTTTGAGCGGCAAAGTTCGAACTCAATGCCGGCTTTTATTTTCCGAAAAATCCTCAAACGTATCTCTCTGGGTAACTCATTAATAAAGAGGAACTAATCTTTTGTTTTTTATAGATTCTTAACTGTTTAAATTTTCACTGTTTCCCCCTATTTCATTTTACTTTCACACTCTAAAAAGAGTGCTACTGAAAAAATATTGTCGTGCCTGCAAAAAGTTTCCATGTCCTTAAAATAGATGAATAACAGACTTTTTGCTTAGGCTTAAAGACGCCATTTCTCTAATAATAAAAGTTTTTTGTCCGATGTTCAAAGGTCGATACTTTCAATGAAGTCGTGTTGTCGTTATAATAAATGTGATTTGATTTAAAAAAATGGGTGTCATTAACATGAAAGAACAAATTTTGGACTAAGATCATTACTTGACTTTAATAATTCAGAAAAAGATTCTTTAAAATTAATGAAACTGTCCTTTAAAATTTTGTTGCGAGTTTGTTGTATCTTGACTAACAGAGGCAAAAATCCATTAAAAAATAGATATTGTTTTTTTTCCAATACTTTAATTTATAGACATTTTTTACTTGAATACATAGCATATATTTCTAGCACTGAAGTCTTGTTTTTTAACGACATTTTATAGCAAATATGAGAAAAAAGCTGAAAAAGCGAAAAACTGAATGTGCTTCCGTAAGAGTCAAGTACACAAAACGCCCATTTTAAAAGTGACTTTTGTCTTGAAAAGGCATCCTTACTGGTATTCTCTCGCTTCATTTGGTTCGGAAATCATACCAAATGTTAAAAAGCTGAGACACATCTTTGGACATACCGGACATTGCTTTTTGTTTCAGGGTGATAGGCCTTTCGTTAGTTTTTTATGAAGATTCCCTTTTAATTACCTCTTTTGAATACTTTGGAAACTTACTCGACCTAACGTTCCGAAATTTGTTTTGACTGAAACCAGAAAAATTGTGCCGTAATGCGAATAGATGATAAACAAAACTTCATTGCTCCTTTTTTCAAATTTTATTTTTATCTGGTTCTCGAATGAATTTTTCTCTTCGAATAACTCGATTTTAATGTTTATCTTAAGCATATACATATTGTTTGGCCGAAGTCTTATATCACAGACATATAGTATGTGTTTACTGCATTATATGTAAACTTATACCTTGTTTATATTCGACTGACGTAGCATTTTTCCTATATTTAAATGAAATTTTCTTTGTGTATATATATTTGTAATGGCCCAAATTTGGTTACTATTCATTATTTTAGCGTTCTCACAATACACTTGTGTCTCTCTTTGTAAACACATATATCTTTATGGGCTATTTCTAAATGTAAATATGTTGAATCCAAGATATTATATTTAATCAAACCATTTGATGTCCCAAACATAATATGTTCTAACATTATTAACAAATATGTCCCAAACACTATTATCCAGTTTATGAACATTAATGATGTTGCACTGTCAAAAATAGTTGTGTTTAATAAAATTTGAGTCCAGACATATTAATGGTTTATACCGCAATACATATGAAAAAACAATGCTTTTTCGCAGTGTAGAGATTCCGAAATGAAGGGGTTGTTATTCCTGTATTCTTTTATTTATACAATAACATCACAAAATAATAGTTTTTTTCTCACATCTGAAAAAAATATGTGTAGTGAGTCAAGAGATTTCCTATGTCTTTAAAATACGAAAATACAAATTTTCTTAGGCATAGAAGACGCTCATTTCTCTAAAATAGAAGTTATTTTCCTTGTCCAAAGTCCGATAAACTTTTCAATGAAGTCCGTATTGTCCCTTATAATTAAGTGATTTGACTTAAAAAAATGGGTATCTTAACATGAAAGAAAAAATTGTATAGCTAAGGCGTCAACTTGTAACTTTAATGAATTCAGAAAAGATTCTTATAAATTTTAATGAAATGTCTTTAAATTTGTTGTCTTTATTGCATTCTTGTACTACAAAAGAAAAAATCGTTCATATAGGTAACATGTTTTCAAAACTTTATTTTAAAGAAGTTTTTTACTTCAAAACATAGCATAATTTTTCTACTTGGAAGTCGAGTCCTAAATTTGGAGAAAATAAAGTTCCCCCTGTTAACTTCGTTTTTTAAAAGAACTTTTGCTAGCATATGAAGAAAAAAAGCTGAGAAAGCGAAAAATCAAAATTTGCTTCCTAGAAGCCAAGTAACACGAAAACCTAAATGTTAAAAGAAGAATTGTGTCTTAAAAGTATCTCTTATTTGTATTCTCCGCTTCTTTGGCTCGGAAACCAAAAATACCAATACCAAAATATTTTACTTATTTTTTAATTAAATATTTTAACTACGTTTTTTAACATCGCCCCCGTAATACGCTACAACGCGATTCCAAACTAGAACAAGTTATATATGGCCGTAATTCCGCAGGCGAGCTTATGTACCCTCGCACCATGGATTGCGTAAGAAACTTTATACTGAGACTGTCATCCACCAATCGATTTACTTGGGTTGGCGGTAACTTTTGCCGACTTAAAACTTTCTCTAATCCGTAATATATACCACGTAGTCCTCATACGTGGTATATTATTAAACTTACAGAAATGACCGATTAAATAACGTAAATATAAATTAAAGGCTGTGATTCAAAATTTTCTATATGAAAATAAAAAATTTTGGACAAACCATTTTTTCTTACGAGAGTAAAAATTTGGACCAAAACTTTTCTATAGAAATACGAATTTTAACAAAAAAATTTTCTATAGGAATAAAATTTGACAAATAATTTTCTATAAAATGAAAATTTTTTACTAAAATTTTCAAAATATACTAAAACTTTCACAACATTCTCTATAGAATTAAAATTTTGACAAACATTTTTCTATCAGAAAAATATAATTTGCCAAAATTTCTATTAGAAATAAAATTTGACAAAATTTTCTATAGGAATAAAATTTCCACAAATTGTGCTAGATTATTTTTGCTCGACGTGCAATCCCGATGATTTATGAACCGAATGGACCTAAATTTTGTGTGAATTGTGGATCGGCTATAGTATACATTATAGACCGATATGGACCAATTTGCCATGGTTATCGATCGGATGAATTTTGCTCGTCCAAATGACTCGGAGTTCAAATCTGGGGATCGGTTTATATGGGGGCTATTATAGTATTTATGGACTCGATGTGGTCCAATTTTTGCACGGTAGTTAGAGACGCATATACGAACACCAATGTACCAAATTTTCAGCCTGATCGGATGAAAGTTGCCTTTCCCTTAGAGCATTTTCGCAAAGCTAAAGTTTGAGGGTCCGTTATATGGGCTATACATAGAAGGTGGACCGAATATGGACCAGTTTTTGCAAATGGCTGGTTGGAGACCATATACTAAACACATGTAGCCAAATTTCAGACGAATCGGAATGAAATTTGCTTCTTCTTTCGGGCAATCGCAAGCCAAATTTGGCTTGCGATGCCCAACCCGATATGGCGCCGAACCGATATGGCCCATTTGGCAATACCATCCGACCTTACATCAATAACAACTACTGTGCGCAAGTTCAAAGTCATAGATGTTTCGTTCGATTAGCGGTATTTCAACAGACGAAACGGACGACGGACATGCTCAGATCGGACTCAGAATTTCACGCACGACCCAGAATATATATACTTTATGGGCTTTTAGAGGCAAATATTCAATGGTGTTACATAACGGAAATGACCAAGTTAATACTACCCCCATCCTAATGGTTGGAGGTAACAAAAAGTGGTGCAGGGTAATGAAATATATTCGGCCCCACTCCAGACTTTTAGATTTTCCTTACTTGTTATACTCTGCTCCACACTGTGGAAACATGTAATTATACAGTTAGTGCATATGTTTGCACACCGGCCAGAAGGAGACGAAATAGACACATGGGTTCTTTTGGCAAAAAATGCTCAGGGTGGGCTCCTTGAGTCGATATAGCCAATGTCCGTCTGTTCCTGAACACATTTTTTGTAAATCAAAAGTCCTAGGAAGCAGTTTTTAGTCCAATCGACTTCAAATTTGGCATAAGTAATTTTTTGTTTGTTTTGGCTCAGAATAGATCCCTATTAGATTGTTGGAAGAAATCGTTCAGATTTATGATATAGCTCCCCCATAAGTATATAATTTCGCCAGACATGGACTTAGATAGACCCAGAAGCCAGTGTTTTACCCTAAAATATTTGCTTAAAGTTTTTGCACAAGAAAGGAACCAATTTATTACTATAGGTCAAGTGTGCCAAATTTTAATTGAAATGCGGTCAGATTTTAGATATAGCTCCCATAATATATCTTTTCGCCGATATGGACTAATACGGTCCCAGAAAGCCAGAGTTTTACCCCAATTTTTGTTGAAATTTGTGCACCAGGAGTATAATTAGCATTGTTTGTGCTATGCGTGCCAAATTTGGTTGAAATCGGTTCAGAGATTTAGATATATTCTCTCCATATAAGCTTTCGCCCCGATTACACTCATATGACCTACAGAGGCCCGAATTTTTTAAATCCGATTATTGAAATTTTGGCACAGGTAGTAAAATTAGCATTGTTGCTATGGCGTGCCAAATTTGTTGAAAATCGGTTCACATTTAGAATAAGCTCCATTAAATATAATGTTTTTCCTGATTTCGACATAAAAATTGGTAAAATAATACCAAACATTTTCCATGTTAAATCACCACTTGCTAAGTCGAAAAGTTGTAAAAATGACTCTAATTTATTCTAAAACTTCTAAAATACACTAATATATCGAGCGATAAATAATACTTTTGCGAAGTTTTCCTTAAAATTGCTTCACAAGTTTAAATGTTTCCCAATTTTTTTTTACTAACAAATTGTGTTCCACCGTCTATTTGCAGTTCCCAACTTTAAATTTTGAGTCTATAGTATTTTGTAAAAGTCTATCTAAATTCTGTCCAAGAATTCGAGTGTATATTTATATGTTATGTTTTGGGACAAACCTTTATATATAGCACCCAACCACATTTTGACGGATGTGATATGGTAATCGAAAATTTTAGATCTACAAATAAAACTGGTGGCAGGTATAATATAGTCGGCCCCGGCCCGATCTTTAGCTTTCCTTACTTGTTTTAAACTTAAAGAAGGGTCACGTGTTCCTTTTTTTTTCTGGGTGTAGAGGTGAAGGGCCATAATATAACTTCGGCCCCGCCCGACATTAGACTTTACTTTGCTTTCTTACAGATAACACTGTTTGTAATAGGAAGAATGAACTACACCACCGGAAAATTGAACTAGAAATTTACTCCACCACTTTTGAGATTTCCACCAAAGCGTTGTTTAAAAACCAGGAAATTTAATGCCCTGTTGCACTTTGAACTGCAGTTCACGAAAATTACATCATCTCATTAGAACATAAAAATTAACTAAAATTAAAGAAAGAAAATCATTGGCGGCCAAATCATGACCATTTTAACCATACAGTAGTTCATTCTTACCATTTTTGGGAATCGTAACGAAATTTTCATATTGTTTTATTTGTTCATATTGAACTTATTTTGTAATTTGGTCATTGAACATTTATATCTCTCGTTAGTCATGAAATGTTTTGAGCATACTTAAAAAAAAGTAAAGATTTCATTAAGCTGTGGAAAATTTCGATTAAAAAAAATAAAATTTAATACAAGCAAATATTTTTTTAATAAAAATAAAGTTAAATTTAGCGTTAGTTTAATCTACGGATTTTTTTTTTCTGTGTACTTCGAAACGTAATTAAAAATTTAACAGCCAAAATCAGTGTTTATAGATCTCTCTTTAATAATTAGCTTTTTACCCATCTCCGTGATTCTGTGTATAAATAATATTCGAGACTTAATCCTTTGCTGTTTATATAATTTCCTCTGGCAAGTGTTTCCATTTTATTTTAAAATGAATAATACATCCCAAAGATCAATAGGGAAATCTCCGGAAAAAGCAAAGGAAATAAGAATACATTTTATTATCAAACTGCCACCTATGCAAAGGTGATGAACAAAAAAAATGAATCTGGGTTAAACGTGTTTTATTTTTCCACAAACTGCCTCCATAATTTTTAATTCTTTTCTTAACCAAATTTCACCAAAATTTCATTAGTCACACAGGTTGGGTATGGGACAATAAACACTGAGGCACACAAAACCGATGTCTCTTCCTTTGTGTGGTCACTTGGCCTTTTGTCTTTGTCGGTTTCTTCTTCTTCCTTCGTCTTTGTCCATACCATGGACAGGTAGACGAACTATGTGCGGCTGAGGTTTTTATATTATTGTATTTTGAAAGGTACCAAGTACACACGACGACCTCCATTTGTTGTAGTGATGTCTCTGCTGCTGCTGCATGCCCTACCACACTTGGCGGCAGTTTGGCCATATACTAATATTTAACAAACTTTATTCATTCTTATGACTTTTTCCTTGGAGCCAAGGAGTAACGAGGAGGCGTGAAAGAATACATTCAACATAATATTTACAGCATACTTGTAGGCTCAGCTCGCGGTTACATAATCACATATTTTCAATCGAGGGTTGCACAACATTGCAGGAAAAAACTAGGCACTAGGAAACATTCTCAAATATTCAAAATATTGCCCATATCGGGTCAGACCACATAAAGTATATATATTTTGGATCGTGGTGAAATTCTGAGTCGATCTGAGCATGTCCGTCCGTCCGTCCGTCTATCCGTCCGTCTGTTGAAATCACGCTAACTTCCGAACGAAACAAGCTATCGACTTGAAACTGGCACAAGTAGTTGTTATTGATGTAGGTCGGATGGTATTGCAAATGGGCCAATACGGTCCAATTTACGTTATAGCCCCCATATAAATCGATCCCCAGATTTGCCTTGCGGAGGCCTCTACAGAGAAGTCAAAATTTCATCCGATCCGGCTGAATATTTGTACATGATGTCAGCATATGTTATGATCAATAACAACCATGCAAAAATTGGGCCATATCGATCCATAATTATATATAACCCCCATATAAACCGTTCTCCAGACTTGACCTCCGGAGCCTCTTGGAGGAGCAAAATTCATCCGATCCGGTTCAAATGTGGAACGTGGTGTTAGTATATGGTCTCTAATATCCTTGCAAAAGTTGGTCCACATAGGTTCATAATTATATATAGCCCCCATATAAACCGATCCCCAGACTTGGCTTGGGTAGCCTCTGAAGCAAATTTCATCCCATCCGGCTGAATTTGGTACATGTAAGTATATGGTTCTCTAACAACTATGCAAAATTGGTCCACATCGCTGCATAATCATATATTGTTTACGAATTATAGATATAAGTTTATTAAGATATAAGTTATATAAGTTTATAGATATAAGTTTATTTAAATTCAGTTTCCGTTAATATTAAAATTTCAAATTAAGTAACGATAAAATTTCGCTATCAACTTGTTTGGAACTCATCTATTCATTCTAGTATTTTCCTAAGAATTTCTTTTTTGTGTTCTTTTGTTTGGCTTATCGAAATTTAGTTCAATCACTCTTCTCATAGATAGCAACCCCGTTTGCTTTTGGTTTATTTTGCATGTCCAGTTTCATCTCAATTGTCCTATTGTCATTATTGTTGTTGTTTGTAGTCATGCGAGCATATATTATGTGAAGTGTGTATTGTTTGCAGCCACCAGATGAATCAACTTAAATGGTCGTAGATCCTTCTAGCATTGTCTATAGAATGTTTCTGGCTTTCCAGAATAGCAGTGCTACCCAGAATGTTCTCGTATTGCCACACCGTCATATATAAAGCGCTCGCATAGCTGCTAACGATCAAGTCTTAATATAAAGCGTGATCAACGAATAAACTTCAGTGTGAACGAATTGTAAATGATGTGAAGTTCATAGTAAAAAATTGTAGATTGTCGTTATTTAAAAGAATGTGTTTAATTGTCGGTAATAAAAACGCCTAATTATAAAAACGTAACAATATATAGCCCCCATAATAAAACCGACGATATGTCCGATTTAGATTCATATGACCACCGGAAGCCAATGTTTCATTTCGATTTATTAATACTTAATTGGCAATGTGTGCCAAGATTCGTACAAATCTGTTAAGATTAAGATATGGCTCCCTTCTTCCGAGTTGGGCAAATTTGGCCAGAATACCCGAATACATGTAACACACAATGATAATTAAGAATTGTAGTCATATCCTACACACATAGATTGCATACTTTCCTCAGAATCGGTTGAGATCAAATTAAACTTCTATAAATATCGCACGATTTGTCCAAATATTGTCTTAAAACCCACAACTATTCACCTATCTTGGCGAGATCTAGCTCTTATCCTTGTAAAATCGTCTGAGTAGCCAAATTTTTAAAAATTCCTCAATTTTACATAT
>PGFW01053564.1:29178-39584 GCA_003123925.1 Haematobia irritans | reverse complement strand
TTTCTCAAAAATTTTATTCTATCGAAAATTTCTCAAAATTTTATTTCTATTTAGAAAATTTTGTTCAAAATTTTATTTCTTATCAGAAAATTTTTCAAAAATTTTATTCTAATAGAAAATTTTAGTCAAACATTTTATTTTCAATGGAAATGTGCCAAATATTATTTCTATAAGAAAAATTTGCCCAAATATGATATTTCATAGAAAAAGTTGCCCAAAATTTTATTTTACTAGAAAATTTTTTCCAAATTTATTGTAAATTAAAGTAAAAAATAAAATTTCTATGGGAAAATTTTATTTTTTTTACAAAATTTTGTCAAATTCTGTATTTTCTATAGAAAATTTGGTGTCAAAATTGTATTTATTTAGAAGTTTTTTTTTTTTAAATTATTTCTTAAAGAAAGTTTTGTCAGATTTTTTCTATAGAAATTTTTTTTCAAAATTTTTATTTCTATAGGAAAACTTTTTACAGAAGGTTATGTTCTGGTTAAGAAATTGTCAATGCTCGTTTTTTTTTGATTAATCTATGATTCGTGATCTAATTAAAATTGCCATTGAGGTTAGCCAGAAAGAAAAAACATAAGAATAACAATTATTACCATTAGCGTAGCTAGACAATTTTCCGATAGGGGGGCTTAGCCCCCCCTAGCTAAACAATTATAGAATGAACTTATACGTCAATAATGTTGTTATTTCATAAACTTGCAAATAAAATTAAGACATCAAAATAACTCGACCAATTAATTTATCATAAAGCAAACTAAAAAGTTTAGTTCCACACTTTTCCCAGCAAAAAAAAATTGTGGTTGTTCTAAAGGCACAACTTTAAAAGCACTTCCAAAAATGTCCTTCAATTATTTTAACTACACAGGAAGTTTTTTTCTTCATTTTTATATTTTAATGGTTGTAATTTTTTTTTTCTTTTTTCTAATAGTTAAAAAAAGGAGAAGAGATAAATAAATTGGGTTACAAATTAGTTCAAAATTTGCCATAAACTGCTAAATCCATTATAGAAAAAATGGAATAATTTGGAAATTATTGAGGGAAAAACGTTTCAAAACAAGCAGTCAGAAAGAATTAAAAATTCATAAAACAATTAAAAGATTATTTATTGCGGGAAAAATATCACAAAAAATTTTCAAATTTCAAATTCACATTCAAAACACTGAATTCGGATTATTAAGAAGTGATGCAAATTCATTGCCAACGGCTGTTGAAAACGGTGGCATTTGTCTATGACAAGCTCATATTACATTCATTGGCTTCTCCGGCCAATTTTTGCACCACTGTCTAGACCCAAAAAGAACATTTTCACTACTTTTTTGGCGACGCTTTTTCGCAGTATTATTAAGATATTAATTTATGAAAGAATAGTTTTAATATCAATATATCAATCAAAATGTCAACCACAGCTTTATTTCATAAATATCTGACTTCAAACTTGCCATCGGCACTGCTAACCACAAGCCAAGTAATTCATTGTTCATAGGAAGTCTTACGGAACTTTGTGCGATGTGTATATACTGTTTAGATTGTAATTATAAAATTAAAAAAACTATTTTGACATTATTAACAATGGAAATCTATAAATAGAGTTTCAGAATTCTTGGGGCTAAAATTTTTCTGGGGGGTCTAAGCCCCCTCCCCAGAGGCCTTCCTACGCTCAATAATATTACTAAATATATATTAAAATAAATAAATGTGTCTCTGCGAATTATCAATTTGAAACGGATGTTTTTTCGAAAAAAATAAAATTTTAAGCTAACCTTTAATTTCCGTTCATCACGAAAATATTGATTTTTTATTGCAAGATTTGACAATAAATGTCAATGAATGAATTAAAAATCGTCAAGTATGATAGGATATATTGTTTAATGAAGTCCCAACACAGGCCATATTTACTTAGGCGTTGTTGCCACAAATTTTCAATCATAAGGATTTTATCCATGGATCATATTATTTGTAGAGTAGGCTATTTTTTATATACGCCACCACCGTTGTTATACGCATGAAATTATTGGTCTTATATCGTATAACTCTATAAATATTTATATGTGCATGTTGAAGAATTTAGGGGGTGTTCATTTACTTATAAAAGAAGCTTTTTGTTGATTTTTTTGATGCTACTTTTATTAAATGTATAATTTGTCCGTCACCAAAATACATAATCTAAAACTAATAAAACCTAAGTAGACCAAAATTTCATCAAAGATCGGATATACTTACAGACAGACAAGAGATGGACAGACACCAAGGAGTAATTAATAATTTCTGATCGTGAATCGTTGCGGAAAACAAATATATGGAGCAGAGACGGATGGATAAGATGTAAGGACATCTGGACGGTAGAGGGACGTACCATACAGTCCAAGGGCTTAATCTCTCCGAGAGATGGATGCTTTATTATGGTTTATTATTTTTCTAAATTGAAAAATTGGACTACATCAGTCGATAATGATTATAATGGAGTCATTTTTAAAAGCCTTGGGCAATGGCCATACAATTAACAAGAGTTTGAATGTTTAGACGCAAAATGGATGTATTGCCAACCTACGGACTATTATCTACTCCCCAAAGGATGTGAAGGTTTTTTGTAGTTTTAATTTATTCAAATAAACAGGCAACGCCATAAACCATTCGAGTGTTTTATTTTCAGGCACATGACCGATAGATGTTCGCACTGGTTAAACCGAACAAAAGTTATATTAAAGCAAATTTAATTCGTTCAATATTTAATATTAATTACATTTAATTTTTTTAAAGGATTTATAAATCAATATCAATATCAATTTCTACATAGAATTCTGACAAAATTTTCTATAGAAATGAAATTTTGAAAAAAATTTCTGAAGAAATAAAATTTTAATAAAATTTTTTAGAGAAATAAAATTGTTAATAAAATTTTTTAGAGAAATCAAATTAGCACAATAATTTTTACAGAAAAGTTTGACTAAATTTTCTATTGAAATAAGATTTTAAGAAAAATTTTCTAAAGAAATAAAATTTTGAGAAAATTTTCTAAAGAAATAAAATTTTGAGAAAATTTTCTAAAGAATAATTTTTAAACATATTTTCTCTAGAAAGAAAATTTTAACAAAATTTTCTATAGAAATAAAATTTTGACAAAAGTTTCTATAGAAATAAATTTTTAAACATCTTTTCTCTAGAAAGAAAATTTTAACAAAATTTTCTATAGAAATAAAATTTCGACAACAAGTTCTATAGAAATTAAATTTTTAAACAAAATTTCCATCGAAATGAAAATTTTAACCAAATATTTCTATTAGAAATAAATAATTTTGAGATTTGTCTACTTAAACAAATTTTGACAAATTTTTTACAGGATAAAATTTTGATGAGAATTTCCATAAACAAACAATTTTTGAGCAAAATTTCTTTAGAAATAAATATATTGAAAAATAATTTGAGAGAAATAAAATTTTGGAACACAAATTTTTTTATTATGTTAGAAATAATTTTATTTGTTGTTTTTGAGCCTCGGCTTTAAACCATTGCGTTGACTTAAACTTACAAGAGTATGCTTAACCAAACAGACGAAAGAGAATGGTTTGTCAAAATTAATTGAGGTTAAAGCCCTATTAGACTGTCAAGATGGTTGGATGGACGCAGTCATTTTTAAAGCACTTGCGCAATCATACAATTAACAATAGCTTTGATGTGGCTGTTGCCAACAACGGATTATTCTCAACTCCCAAAGGTATGTTGGAAATTTTTGTTAGTTTTTAATTTGTTCAAGAACAGCAACGCCATGATCCATGTTGAGTTTTATTTTCAGACAGATTTGTCGTTAGATGTTCGCAATCGAACAAAAAGTTAATACTAAAAGCAAATATTAATTCGTTCAATATTTAATATTAATTACATTTAATTTTAAAAGGATTTAATATCAATTTCTATATACAATTCTGACAAAATTTTCCATAGAAATAAAATTTTGAGAAAATTTTGTGAAGAAATACAATTTTAATACAATTTTCTAGAGAAATAAAAAATGACAAAATTTTATAGAAAGAAAACTTTAACAAAATTTCTATAAAAATAAGATTTTGACAAAATTTTCTATAGAAATAGAGGAGCACGCTCAGAATAAACCCAGGCAACTGCGCTCAAATCGATGAATCGTTACGTGGCAAGGAAATGAGGATGTTGTACAAAGATTATTTAGGCAGAGCCAACTATCATAAACCTTTTTCGGAAGGTTCAAGTGCGTGTACTTTGGGTTTAATGATACTTGCCTGAATTATTCTGCATAAAAAATTGGTGATAGTTTTGCTGCCAGTAGCAGGATGTGATGAGAGGATGTGTAATTCCGAAACGTCGGAAGCGTCAATCAACTTCTTGCGTTATAGGGTTTCCCAAATAAATTTGAAAACATTCTTTTCCTCTCGTTGGTTTAAGCTACTCTTGTAGTTTAGTCAACGCAATGGTTTTAATAGCAACAGACAACATGTATTTTCTATTGAAATTTTGCCAAATTTGTTATTTCTATAGAAAAATTTTTGCCAAAATTTTTTCTATCGAAATTTTGCGCAAAATTTTATTTCTATTGAAATTTGTTCAAGTTTTATTTCTTATAGAGATTTGTCAAAATTTATATCTATAGAAAACTTTGGTAAATTTTTATTCCTAATTAAGAATTTACTCAAATTCCATTTTCTTATGCAAAATTTTGCCAAAATTTATATTATCTTGAAATGTTTCTCAAATTGTATTTCTATTTAGAAATGCTTCTTCAAATTTATTTTTTTAGAAAATTATCAAAATTTTATTTCTATAGAAAATTTTAACTTCAAATTTTATTTCTGTAGGAAAATATATTCAAATTTTATTTCTAATAAAAAATTGTCAAAATTTTATTGCTATGGATTTTTTTTTTTTGGAAAATTAATTTCTATAGAAAATTTTTCAACATTTTATCTTCTATAAAAAATATATGTCACATTTTATTTCTGTAGAAATATTGTCAAGATTTTATTCTATTAGAAAATTTTCTTAAATTTTTATTCCTACTTTCTATAGTAATAAAATTTTGACAAAATTTTCTATAGCATAAAAGATTTTGACAACATTTTCTTTAGAGATAAAATTTTGGACAATTTTTCTATAGAAATAAAATTTAACAAAAATTTTTCTATAGAAATAAAATTTTTCGAGAACAATTTTTTATTGCGAAATAATAATTTGGGCAAATTTTGTATAGAAATGGAATTTTGAAGTTAAATTATTATTAGGAATAATTTTCTATAGAATTAAATTTTGACAATTTTTGTACAGAATAATAAATGTTGACAACTATTTTTTTATAGAAATAACAATGTTGAAAAATTTTCTTAGAAATAAAAATTTAACAAATTTTCTATAGAAATAAAATGTCAATAATAATAAAGAAATAAATTTTTCAAAAAAAAATTTTCCATAGAAATAAAATTTTTTGACAAAATTTTTCTATTAGAAGTAAATATTTTTCGGCATATCTTTCTTCAGAAATAAACATTTATAGTAAAAATTTTTCCTAGAAATGAAATTTTGATTATTTTCAAAAAAAAAATAATATTTTGAGAAAATTTTCTATAGAAATAAAATTTTGAGAACATTTTCTATGGAAATAAAATGTTGGCAAAACTTTGCATAGAAATGAAATTTTGAGTAAAGTTTTATAGGAATAAAAATTTTACAAAAATTTCTATAGTCAAATAAAATTTTAACAAAATTTCACTATAGAATAAAATTTTTAACAAATTTTCTATAGAGAAATAAAATTTTACAAATTTTTCTATAGAAATTAAAATTTTTTATTAATTTTTCGAAAAAATTAATTTGAGAAAATTTTCTATAGAAATAACAAATTTTTTGAAACATTTTCTAGGAAATAATAATTTTGGCAAATTTTGTATCAGAAATAAAATTTTGAGTAAAATTTTTATAGAATAAAAGTTTGAAAAAAATTTCTCATATGAAATAAAATTTTGACAAAATTTTCTATAGAAATAAAATTTTTGGGAAATATTTTCTACAGAAATAAAATTTTTGAGTAAAAATTTTCTTATTAGAATGAAAATTTTGGATAATTTTTCGTAGAAATAAATTGTGGAAGAAAATGTTCTATTAGAAATAAAATTTTAACAACATTTTCTATAGAAATAGAATTTTGAATAAAATTTCTATAGAAATAAAAATTTTGAAAAATTGGAAGTATTTTGTTTAATTTAAAAATTTATCTTAATTGAAAATTAAAAAATCTTAATTGATTCTATTTTTAATTTGATTAAAAAGTTAAAAGTTATTATTATCTTAAGTTAGTTATATTGTGAAGTTTCAATGTATAGACCTTATATCAAAGTGTGTCCGGAGGTGCATCTATAGTATGAAGATACGACTTTGGTGTGAAGAATATGATGACATGACATTAATGGATCATTCTCAGTTCGGATGGGGTCTTTCTATCCACCTCACCATTCCAACTTCATTTGCCCCATTTTTGTGCATAACTGCCAGTGAAGATTTATTATCTACCGATACAAAAGAACATGAACCCATCTTATGAATTTTCAATATACGTTTTAATTCCAACACCTGCATAAGTTTACCATAACCCCGACATCTTTCTGATTCAATGGTATAAAGAAATCTGGAAATATTGAACATTGAAAAAAGGCTTAGCAAGCCAAGCTTCTTAAACTTCCATTGAAAATTGTTTTACCCTCCACTTAAGTGATCAGTTGTAAGTCTCCACGATATGGGCTGAGATTCACCATATCTAAATAGGCCCAGGCCTCCATTGAACTCTATGCTATTACGTATAAGGGCTAGAGAATTTTTATGTTTATATTTCAAATGATCATCGATAATTTTGGCATGTTTCATGGGATCCAAAGGGGCAACATACAAATCCTTGGGTAGATTTCTATAAAGGAAAATAAAACAAAATGCTTAGGATACATTTTTTCAATCTGTGTGTCTCATTTATATAAATTTTTACCTATCGATTGAAAGATTTTCTATAGTTTCTGGAGAAAAATAGAAAATTTTTTCCGAAGGAGGATATAGCCAACCAATGGAATTTTTGCGACAGACTATATTATTCACCGATTCGAAAAGACTTTCATCAAAAAGAAAGCTAAGCGGTTAATTCGACCACTGAATTCTCTGAGTATTTTCTAGACACTCTTGAAGTTCGAATTTCGATTCTTGTAGAGTAAAACATCCCACAACATAATCCTGAAATTAGAAGAGGAGAATTTATTACACATCAAAAGAGAGAGATACACTAAATTTCAAAACGAAAACAAGCCATCGGACTTGAACTTGATATAAGCAGTTGTTATTGATGTTCATTTGTAGGTCGGAATGACAATATGTCAATGAACAGATGGGAACTACTTGTAAATATAGACCCGCATATAAAACCGATCCTAGTTTGACTTTAGGAGTCTTATGGAATGAAAAAAATTTTATCCACAAAATGTTCCAATTTTCTATGGAAATAAAATTTTTTACAGAGATTTTCTCTACAAAAAAAAAAAATTATACAGAAATGAAATTTTGACAGCAAAAATTTTCTTTAAAGAAAATAAAATTTAAAGAAAATTTTCTACTCAATAATCATGTTAACAAAATTTTTGATAGGAAATAACATTGACAACTTTTCTAAATAGAAAATAAATTTTACAAGAAATTTTTTTAATAGTAATAAAATTTTGACAAATTTTCTATATGTAATAATATTTTGATAAAATTTTCTATACCAATTAAATTTTGTCAAAATTTCTATAAAATAAATTTTAACAAAAATTTTTATATAGTAATAAAATTTTCATACAAAATTTTCTATAGAAATAAAATGTTTACCAAATTTCTGTAGCAATAACATTTTGACAAAACTTTTAAAATTTCTATGGAAAATAAAATTTTACAAGATTTTCTCTAGAAAAAAAAAATATATACAGAAATGAAAAATTTTGACAAAATTTCTACTAGAAAATAAAATTTTAAGACAATTTCTAAATCTCAATAACATGTTGTACAAATTTTGATTAGGAATAAAATTTTGACAAAATTTTCTATAAATTTTAACAAAATAAAATTTTAACAAAATTTTCTATAGTAATAAAATTTTGACAAATTTTCTATAGTAATAAAATTTTGACAAATTTTCTATAGTAATAATATTTTGACAAAATTTTCTATACCAATTAAATTTTGTCAAAATTTTCTATACAAATTAAATTTTGTCAAAATTTTCTATACCAATTAAATTTTGTCCAAATTTTTTATAGAAATAAAATTTTGACAAAATTGTCTATAAAAATAAAATGTTGACAAAATTTATTCTAGGAATAAAATTTTGAAAAAATTTTCTATAAAAATAAAATGTTGACAATATTTATTATAGGAATAAAATTTTTTATAAAAAATAAAATTTTTACAAAATTTTTATAGTAATAAAATTTTACAAAATTTTCTATAGAAATAAAATTTGACGAAAATTTTCGTAGCAATAACATGGACAAAAGTTTCAAATTTCTATGGAAAAAAAAATGAAATTGTTATACAGAAAGAAATTTTGACAAAATTTCTCTAGAAAATAAAATTTTAAGAAAATTTTCTACTCAATAACATGTTAACAAAATTTTGATAGGAATACAATTTTGATCAAAATTTCTATAGAAATAAAATGTTTACAAAATTTTCTGTAGCAATAAACATTTTGACAAAACTTCTATAGTAATAAAATTTTGACAAAATTTTCTAATAAGTAAATAATTTTGACAAAATTTTCTATACCAATAAATTTGTCAAAATTTTACTAAATTAAAATTTTGTCCAAAAATTTGTATAGAAATAAAATTTTGACAAATTGTCTAAAAAATAAAAATTTTGAACAAAATTTATTATAGAAATAAAATTTTGACAAAAATTTTCTATAAAAATAAAATGTTTACAAAATTTATATAGCAAATAACATTTTACAAAACTTCCTATAGTAATAAATTTTGTCAAAATTTTCTAATACAAATTAAATTTTTGTCAAAATTTTCTATACCAATTAAATTTTGTCAAAATTTTTTATACCAATTAAATTTTGTCAAAATTTTGTATAGAAATAAAATTTTGACAAAATTGTCTATAAAAATAAAATTTTGACAAATTTTATTATAGGAATAAAATTTTGACAAAATTTTCTATAAAAATAAAATTTTGACAAAATTTATTATAGGAATAAAATTTTGACAAAATTTTCTATAGAAAAAAAATGTTCACAAAATTTTATGTAGCAATAACATTTTCACAAAACTTTCTATAGTAATAAAATTTTGTCAAAATTTTTTTATACCAATTAAATTTTGTCAAAATTTTCTATACCAATTGAATTTTGGTAAAATTTTTTATAGAAATAAAATTTTGGCAAAATTGTCTATAAAAATAAAATTTTGACAAAATTTATTATAGGAATAAAATTTTGACAAAATTTTCTATAAAAATAACATTTTGACAAAATTTATTATAGGAATAAACTTTTGACAAAATTTTCTATAGAAATAAAATGTTTACAAAATTTTATGTAGCAATAACATTTTGACAAAACTTTCTATAGTAATAAAACTTTGTCAAAATTTTCTATACCAATTAAATTTTGTCAAAAATTTTTTATAGAAATAAAATTTTGACAAATTTGTCTATAAAAATAAAATTTTGACAATTATAGGAATACAATTTTGACAAAATTTTCTATAAAAATAAAATTTTAACAAAATTTTCTATAGAGATAAAATTTGGATAAAGTTTTCTATAAATATAAAATTTTGATCAAATTTTCGTAGAGATAAAATTTTGATCAAATTTTCTATAAATATAACATTTTGAACAAATTTTCTGTAAAAATAAAATTTCGATCAAATTTTCTATATATATAAAATTTTCTGTAAAAATAAAATTTCGATCAAATTTTCTATAAATATAAAATTTTCTGTAAAATTGAAATTTTGACAAAATTTATTATAGGAATAAAATTTTAACAAAATTTTCTAGAGAAATTAAATTTTAAAAAATTTTCTATTAATAATTCCATCATTGTGTTAAATTTTGTCAAAATTTTCTGTAGGAATAAAATTTTGACAAAATTTTCTGTAGGAATAAAATTTTGACAAAATTTTCTATATTAGTTAAATTTTTTGCAAAATTTTCGATAGAAATAAAGTTTTTACAAAATTTTTTATAGAAATAAAATTTTGGCAAAATTTTCGATAGAAATTTTTAAAAATTTTTACAAAATTTTTTATAGAAATAAAATTTTGGCCAAATTTTCTATAGAAATAAAAATTTTTAAAAAATTTTCCAGAGAAATAAAATTTTGACAAAATTTTCACAGAAGAAATAAAATTTTG
>PGFW01053564.1:0-24180 GCA_003123925.1 Haematobia irritans | reverse complement strand
TCGTTTCATAATAAATTTTAATGTTTACATCCAGTTAAGGAAGTTCGCAGTTCTGGCGGGGCGACTATAATATACCCTACACCGCTTAGATCTCATTTTTCGAAACCTGATTTATTCCATAATATATCACTCTTTATCTTTCTGTTTGCAAGAATGAAAATAATATTATACATAAATGCATATAGGAATTTTGGCTGTTGACTTTCTCCAATTTGATATGTATAAAGTTCTATAATTCCAAGTAGTGCATATATATATTTTAGTCTTGAACAGATTTGGATAAAAATTTTTTTAACTTATACAGAGAAACTTAGTCTAAAATATTTAGAATCGGGTACTTTTGGAGGCAACCTTATTCTTTTTGTAAAATACAAAAATTTGTCGGATACACGCTTGTACAATCAAAAAGTATATGGTTACCAATTTCGTGCAACGATTTAAGTGTTGCTGCTGATATCGCTTGACTCATATAATTATCACAATAAAAATTAACTCTCATACGTGACACTTTCCCCAACGCACTTCTCGCTTCAAAGAGACATAAGTATGTTTGTGACAGGACTTAGGTTTCGAGTAGGCTCGCAGCTGTGCATTTTCCAACTGTTTCAAGTTTAGAGGAGCGGAGTTAATCACATCTTGGAGATAATATTTTTATATTGACTGAATGTTGATTTGAAATATCAGCTGTTGAGGTGTTAAATGTCTGTTTTTTTTTGTCTGATCATAGGAACGACGATTTTCTCAACAATTTCTCAACTTGATGTAATTATCTTCGCATGAATTCTTTTCTATCGATGAGCCAATTAATTTTGTTAGAAAATCTTTTTGAAATTTGCGCAGATTTTTTATGTCAAAACGTTTGTGTTTACTTTAGGGATCTTGAATGTCTACTCCATTGGATCCCTGAGCTATTATTATTTCGTAGGTTACAATTGTAAATACTTCGCAGTTTTCATAATGGTTAAATGCCTAGGGCATTTGACCAGCGTGACGTAACGCATTGAGAATAACTTCGCAACGTAAAGGAAGGTCCTAGAGAAGAAAGGATCATACTATATAAAATTCGGACGAGGCAATATCTAAATCTTGAACCGATTCTTTCACATTCAATAGGGCTCTACTTTCACCAGCCCCAAACAAGTAAGCAAAAAATATAGTATCCCAAAAATGGTGACAAAACTAGCATCTAGCAATTGAGTGGGCAAATACCGATATTATATGTTTTTATTGAAAATAAACCAAAAGTTCGCAATATCTTTCGCTCTCGGATTTACTCCAAGTAAATTTAGGTCCTGTTAATATTTGCAATATGCTCTACCTGACATATTCACCATATAAAGAATACAACAATCTACTTTTGGTTATGAACAAAACAAGTTAAAACACATTTACCCATTTACATATGCCCAACTAGCAGGATTGTGCCGAGCCGATTTATATATTTAATTCAAGAAAACTAGATATGAAATCATGTGTGCTAACAAATATAACGTTTTTAACTTATGCCATAGAGTCTCTTTGTAAACAAGTGACCATTAATTCAGATTGTACGAGCTACAAATGGAAATAGTTTCTTTTCTTTAGGCCTATATTGGTCGAATATATGATTATATTAGATATGAAACCAATGATTTGATGGCAACAAGAGATCGTGCTACCATTTTATTTTCTGTTAAATAGTGTCTACAAAAAGGGAGGCGGGAAAAGAGAGTTATATTATAATTCTTGAATTCTAGAAGTCAGCGATGTTGCGCCCGGACCATGTAGAATTGACTACAACATCAAAAAAATTTTTGTGATTTCAATCACGAACAATCGCGGCATTCAATACTAGTGTTTTAAATTGAAATAGTCTTCCAGATCCACGAAAAATAAACCGATTAGATTCCGGTTCTAATCATGCATTCACCCCAGTTTATGATTCTTGAGAAATCCATACTCACGATATTGTCATAATCACACATATTAAAAATTTACAGATACTTAGATTCTTTGTCACGTGAATCGGAATTAATTTATGTGAATTGATATACACGCAATTTAAAAACATCGTGCTGAAATTATTTAACAAACTCGTTTTTGTCGCCAGGCAGTGTCAAGTTCGAAGATGGGTATATCGGTCCAGCGTTATTGATATAGTCCCCATATAAGACCGACCCCGATTTGGCTCTTGCTTACTAGATATCGTAGTTTTTATCCCAATTTGCACTTGAAAATTTTGAATTGCTCAACAAATTATGACCATAAAGAAGTTACCAAAAATGTAGTCGGATCCGTGGTTTTGGTATAGTGCACTTGGATCCACTCTATTAACATTGAGAAAAATTCACGAATCTATCCCCAGGTATTTTATTTCTAGTATTGGTGTGCTTATTAATCAATAGAAAACCCCGCACTTTTTTTGATTATTTTACTTAAATTTAGCGTGATTTCACCAAAAATCCTGAATCAAGACTGATAATTGATTTTTAGTTAATGTAAATTAATTATTGGAAAATCTGAGAGGTAGCTCTGTATTTTTAGACAGATTTACAATTCAACCAAAAACATCATAATATACTTGCGCCCCCAAAATCGGAATTTAGTTTTAATTTTAAATAAGAAGAAATAGTGGTGTTCTTATTAAAAAAATATTTCAATATTTTATGTATTTGTGCTCGCCAAAATATGTGCAATATTAAAATTTTATTTTTGTGTGAGTATCACCTCTTCACGAGCATTATATTTACACATTACAATAATATCTCATTATGAACATAACTTAGTATAGGTGAAAAATAAACTATATAAATCATTTATCCGTTCCCTATATTCAATAATATAAATCAAGTTATATCAGCACTAATCTCTCTCCCCTGTACTTATACATGGGTAGGATTGCTGGCCTATGCATCTTTCCAATAAATCCAGCAGCCTGTAAGCCAATAGATTAAATCAGCATTTTCGAATGCTGTGAATAGTTCAATAAACATGTTACAATTAATATCAAATTTTTTTTGATTTTGCTGAATATTTTTTGGAGATTAAAAAAAAGTTCTTAATTTTTAGAAGTGGTATAAACTATTACTCTGCATAGGATTAGAATATCAAAGTTTTCAATATTCTAGATAGTGTTCCAGTGGTTACAGATTTTGTATAAGTCTTCCTTTTGCCAGATTGTAATGACTTCTTTGGTGTGAAGCATAAAGATCGAAGCTCGATTGATATTATTTAGTTTGGGAGCTCATAGCCCCACTATAGGGACCGTATTTAATTTCCTTTCTCTAAATATGTCCACACATTGAAATCCCGATTTCTTTATTAATAATAAATCTTTTAACTAATTCAGGAGCTATAGCACAAAACTATATGAAAGTGCCCGAGAAAGAATGTAAATATGTTTGTTGTATTATTTTTATATGTGTATTTGATTTAGCACCTTGCAAAAAATTTGAGATATACTGGTAAGATAAAAAAAATAAATAAATAAATGAGAATACAGTGTTATTTTTTTATTTTCATTTTCTGAGTATTTTTCCATATTTTTAAATGCGTAACATAAAAGGAAGTAAATATACTTGTTTAGACCATCTACATTAATTCCAGCACCCATTTGAGATTAAATATCTATCAGATAGTGACTAGCGCTCTTAATTTCTACTTGCGTCTCAAACTGAAAAGGATACAGGACATTATGTGTATAAACAAATAGGAGTTCATAAATTTTATAAGTGCCCAACTCTACTTCGCAACTCAAGGCTGACATCCCTACATTAAGTCCAAACAAAACCCATACCCACGTCTTGGTATTAAAAAGAAAACGCTCGAGAGATCTCCGAAATGTTTAACTACAAAAATATGTTTATGGTTTCATTTTAATAAGAACATATAACACCGTAGTTTGTGTTACATCCACCTTTTATTTGGCACCCTGTAATGCAAATTTAGTAACAAATATTCTATCTTGTATATGTTGACAAAATATGGATAGTTTATGGATGTAGTTTGGGTTCCCACCATTTTTCAAAAACGACGAATGTGAGAAATTTTGATCGGATTAAGTTTTTATCGGTCCATTGTTACTAATAAGAAATGAATAAAAAGGAATATAATTGATTACTTTTATATTCCACATTTATATGATAAGACATTGCCGTATCAATGCGTACACGAACACGGTATTCCACACTTTCATTTCACAATCTATTCCTTACCTTCATAAGAAACGCCGGTAGATTGTTTTTGTGCCATTTTTTACAATAGCCACAAAAACTCAGACAACGGACCCAGGCCCGTAATATTCAAAATGCTGATCCGATTGTGTCAAAATATAATTTATTTCTCGCATTATGAACCTTATTAACCTACCATATGGTATCAATTTAAATTGATTTGCCACACCATTTATTGATTTATCTTTTCGAATCACCTCTTTGCTGTCCATCGACATTTATGTATGTTTAAGGGCGTTCAATAAATATTTGAATTAATGCAAAAACGAATTCCGTTTTGAAATGCATTTGCATAAGAATTTTTCCTCAGTGCAATGTACCCAACCCATTTACATCGCTTTTTACAAAGATATACCGAGTCGTGTTAAAAACAAAAAAACCTTGGTATAGTCCTACCGTTCGTTAACGAAAACTCGTTACTTACCATCAAGACTGAATCATACTCCACTTCCATACAATTAGATTTTTAAATAAATACCCGTTCTCTATTTTCGTCCTCTTCCTTCATCCTATTTGTCTCAAAAAATTTAGCCTCCGAAAATTTTCAATCACCTTAAAAGGGTAGGTTAATTAGTCCATGATAATCAAAATTTTTTATCCCGACCGCAATTTGGGAAATTGCTCAATTTTGAGAAAAGTTCGGTGAAAAAAAATTTCAATCACGTTTGGGTAATTAAGATTGATTAGCCATCTCTAAGTTGCATATTCATTCACGGACCTTACTGAAATTTCATTAGGAAAACCCGGTAATATTCTTGGACTTCGGACATCAATGATTGATTGAGTAGCAATTAAATTTTTAATTGGTTGGGAAATAGGTCAACATAAAGATTCATCGGATCAATAAATTTTTCCTTACGGCAGAATTCGATTGATTCTTTTACTATTTCGGTGATTTTAATTATAACTATAATTTAATTTTAGCGTTAAATTTAATTTTTTAATGTCATTAATTGAATAGCCTTTTTGTTTTTATTCCATAATTTCAATTATACAGTGTGATTGTAATTTAGAATATTAAAAATATTGGTTTAATAAATTTTTGTGTATGTGTGATGCCCATAAACTGTTTTAACAAATTTTACATATGTAATTGCGTTATGCTTATTTCGCTGTTGAATGGGTCAAAAACAAACTATCAAGAAGGTACGGTTCCAACTTTCAACTTAAGAAAAAAATAAAACACGGGTCAAATGGAAAATGATCTATAATGATAAGAGGGAAATCCGGAGAAAGACAATCACTCAAAAAAAAAAGTAGCATTTGATGCAATGCAAGCACTGAAAACACAATATCTCCCAGACGTGGAGCTGATCATAAATGTGTACGATTATAAAGTAACGAAATAATTGATTTTTGGCTGGATAATTTCATATGCCCCATGACATATTTTATTGCTATTTGGTACTGAGGATATATATATATCCAAACGGACTTTAGTGTGTGCCCATAACAAGGGAAGTATACTACATCTAGCACAAAATACTGGGAAACAGAAGGTGTTGCCATAGATGGGATATTTTAGTATTATCCAACAGCTCTAAGAAATAATACTAAAAAATTATTGGATTGAGATAATTAAAATTTATAGATAGAATATTCTTTGTACTAATAATATGTCAAACTATCATCAGATAGAAAATTACTCTGTCCATTAATTATGTGTGCATATCTAATTCTTGAAATTTTATAATAAGAGCGATGTGTGTATTAACTTTAGCATTTTTTTTTTTACTACAGAACACTCTAATATTTCTATGAAAATTTTTTAGACAAAATTGAATTATCCTCTCTAAGAAAAAATTGTTGTACATATCTCTTTTTTTTTGCTATTAGAAAAAATTTGTCATTTTTTTTAGCCGAATCTAATAGAAATGAATTGCTCAAATATTTTAATTTCTATATTTAGAAAATTTTGTTAAAAATTTTTTAGATTTCTAATATATGAGAAAGTTTATCTCCTCCACAAATGAGTTATTCTACTATCACAAGAAAAATAAGATTATTGTCAAATATTTTTTTGTCTATAGAAAGAATTTTTGATTGCAACATTTTATTCACATTTATTATTAAGAAAGTTATTTGATAAATATGAGTTTGAGTGATTCCATATAGAAAATTTCTTCACATATAATATTCAAATATTTCTCTTATTATAGTACTAGAATTAAATTTTTTTTTTTTTGTCAAAATTTTTTTATATAGGAAATTTGTAACAATTTTATTTCTATAGAAAATCTCCTCAAAATTTTATTTCCATAGCAAACATTTGTCAATTTTTTTTTGCCTAAGAAAATTTTGTTAAAAATTCTATTTCATAGAAAGTCAAAATTTTATTTCTATAGGAAAAGTTTCCTTTCAAAATTTTATTGCTATAGGAAAATTTGTCAGATTTTTTTTTTTTTGCCTATAGAAAATTTTGTTAAATTTTATTTCTAATAGAAACTTTGTTCAAAAGGTATATTTTCTTTAGAAAATGTTTGGTAAAAATGTTATTTTTATAGAAAAATTTTTCTCAAAATTTTATTTTTATAGAAATTTTGTCAAATTTTATTTCATAAGAAAATTTTGTCAAAATTTCTTATTTCTATAGAAAATTCTTCAAAATTTATTCTTATAGAAAATTTTGTCAAAATTTTATTTCTATAGAAAAGTTCCTCAAAATTTTATTTCTATAGAAAATTTTGTCAATTTTTTTTTTTCTATAGAAAATTTTGTTAAAATTTTATTTCTATAGAAACTCTTGTCAAAAGGTTATTTCTTTAGAAAATGTGGTTAAAAATGTTATTTTTATAGAAAATTTTCTCAAAATTTTATTTTTATAGAAAATTTTGTCCAAATTTTATATCCGCTAGAATTTTATCAAACTATTATTTCTATAGAAAATTTTTTTTGTTCCCAATTTGTTTTTTTCTATAGAAATGTTGTAAAAATGTTATTTCTTTAGAAAATTTTTGGTAAAAAGTTATTTTATAGAAAATTTTTGTCAACATTTATTTCTATGGGAAAATTTTGTCAAAATTTATTTCTATGGCAAAATTTTGTCAAAATTTATTTCTATAGAAATTTTGTTCTCAAATTTTACTTGCTATAAGAAAATTGCTGTCAAAATTTGAATTCATAGAAAATTGTGTTAAAATTTTATTTTTGTATATATTTCCTCAAAATTTTATTTCTATAAAAAATTTTCTCAAACTATTATTTCTATAGAAAATTTTCTCAAACTATTATTTCTATAGAAAATTTTGTAAAAGTGTTATTCTGAAAAAAATTTAGTACAAATTTTTTCTAAAGAGAGTTTTTGCAAAATATATTTTTAAAATTGTTTTTCTGTAGAAATTTTTCGCTCAAATTTTTATTTCTAAGCAAAATTTTGTCAAAATTTTTATTTTCTACAGAAAATTTTGTCAAAATTTTTATTTCTATAGAAAACTTTGTCAAAATTTTTATTTCTATAGAAAATTTTATTCCTACAGGAAATTTTCTCACTTTTTTATAGAAAATTTTTGTAAAAATTTTATTTCTATTTAGTTTAAAATTGTTTTGACAAATGCCACTTTTAAGCGTGCCCCACTTTTGTGTAACTTTTAACCATTATTTGTGCCCCTTTATTGCCATGTTGGGACAACTTTTTAATCATAAAATGGAAGTATAATGAAAGAATTTGACGTAATTCTTCCTTTACAAAAATAGTGTTATCAAACAAATAATTGTAACGCCTGAAAATATGCTATGAAATTTCTAGTAATAAAACCGAGAGATTTTCCCATTCACATGTGAATTTTCCAAGGAATGTTATTTTCGATTTCTGAATTTAAATTGCTTCCATACATTTCGTTCATCAATTTGTTTCCTTTTTGGGAGTTTTCTTTTCCTAATTTCACTGTAAATGGCGGCATACTCATGTTTACCACAGTATCTCTCCCGCATCCAATTTCAACCATAGTTCTTTATTTATTTTCTGTTGTTGTCATTTCAATGATTTTGTATTTACTCTATTACGAATTATTGTGCTGACTGTTGCTTAAACGGCGAGAACCACCACCCCTCCCCCTAAACAAAGCCACATTTCCAAACGGGGGGATTTGCGCTTACCCTCTGCCACAACGTTGACCTAAGGACAAAGACAAAAGGCGATAAAACACTCATCCGTTTAGCGATATGAACAACATTCGTATTGGAATGAGCAATGCATTTCGACTTGTTGTGGAACGTCTTGGTATTCATACGTCCCCCACCACTTTCCCGTTCAGCATGTTTACACAGGATTTAAGAATGAATATTTCCGTCACGGTTTTTAGCTTTTAGGTCGGGCGATTAATTGAAGGATGGAAAACCAAAAAAAAATCTTGCACAGACAGGGGTGGTTGGTTTGACTGCGTTTCATATGATGATGGGGTAAATTGCCAAAAAGGGAATTGACTTTCATACGTTAGTTGGTCTTTTATATTTGAGTTTCGCGGCATTATTACGATCTGTGTACATCACAAGACACAGGATACATTTATTTCGTATTTTGAAGGACAATAATGAAGAGTATTTACTAAATTCTTTTTAATTTATGACATTTTGGAAAACTTGTTCACACACACATAGGAAACTTACAATGGTTTGGTAGAAATATTATGCTTTTATTCGGAAAACTTTATACGCATTTTAATTTAATTATTTCGAAGATACGGATATTAACGCGAAGTAATGTTAATCATTTCTCTTTTTTATATATGTTGTAAAATTCTTAGAAAATATGAAGTTGTAAATCATAAGACCAAATTTTATTCAATCTTTATCTCTCTCGAAATAATAATGTTAGTATGTTACTACATTTTCTCTAGAAATAAAATTATGTCAAAATTTTCTATTAGAATAAAAAAAAAACTTTGATTGACTGAATAGTATTATCTCCAATTTATTAATGAATTTATTTAAATTAATTTTTACAAATTTTTTCTATCAAAATTCGCGAAAATATTTTATCAATAAAATATCTCTATGCGAATAATATAAATATTATGTGATATCAAATTAAATTTTCCTATCAAATGCAATTTATGACAAATACTTCTTGATGGGAAAAATAAAAATTTTGGACACTTTTTTTCTCATAGAAACTGAAATTTGGACAAAATGTTTCTATCAAAATAAAATTTTGACAAATTTTCATAGAAATAAAATTTTGACAAAATTTTCAGAACAGAAATAAAATTTTTATTTAAATTTTTCATAGAAATAACATTTTGAGAAAATTTTCTATTAACAATAAATTTCACAAAATTTTCTAATTATACAATAAAAGTAGACAAAATTTTCTACCTCGAAATAATTTTGATAAATTTTCTAAACTAAAAACAAATAAGGAAAAGGTCTAAAGGTCGGCGGGCCGACTATAATTTATACCTGAACCACTTTTGTAGATCTAATTTTCGGATTCATGATCATCATTTTCTCTCCTGTCAACATGTTTGTGGGTGTGTGATATGTAAAGTATTGTCAGCAAACATTTTTTAATAATTCAGACTCGATACTGGACAGAAATTTGATAGACCTTTTACAAAATCTATAGGAATATCAAAGATTAATTGTGGCATTAATACACACTTCCTAAGTAGTGATGAGAACATCTTATGTTAGCTAAAAAAATATGTGGAATCATTTAAATCTGAAGACTCTAATTTATAATAAGCTCTTCAGAGAAAGGATTTTATTTTATGATATTTTTATCGTCGATATAAGTAATTACAAAGTATTAGAAATTAGTAGAATTCGAGTGATTTAACAACTTTTTGACTAAGCAGTGACGATTTTTACAAGGAAAGATGGTTTGGATATTATTGACCATTATTTGTCGAAATCAGACAAAAACATATATATGGGAGCTATATCTAATAATCTGAACCGTTCAACCAAATTTTTGCACGCATAGCAAACAAATGCTAATTACTCTCTGTGCAAAGTTTCATATTAAATTTTAATTTTAATCCAGTAAGGAAGTTCTGCAGTCTGGCGGGGCCGACTATAATATACCCTACACCGCTTTGTAGATCTTCATTTTCGAAACCATTTCAAACCCTTCGAATTTGTTAGGTGCTATATATAAAAGTTTATATTCCCATATGCATATATATATTTTAGTTTGAACAGATTTGGATAAAAATTTTTTTACACTTATACAAAAACTCTAGTCTTAAAATTTAAATCGGGTATTTTGGACACCTTGAAAAGCGGACACCTCTCAAAATTGGACAATTTTCGTGGTGCCTTCGCTATAATATCACAATAAAAATTAACCTCTCATAACGGGACACTTCCCAACTCTGGTCAAAACTGAGGCGGCCGTGGCTGTCCACTGTTGGGAGCTTTCACTGTATATGGGAACTATATCTAAATTTGAATTGATTTCGACCCTATTTGGCATCCATAGATAGAATCTTAGTTCTACTCCCTGAGCATAATTTCACCTAAATCGGAATCGTGCGATTGATATATATGGAAGCAATATCTAAATCTGAACCGATTTCTTCCACATTCAATAGGGCTCTATTCAGCCCCAAAATACAAAATTGTACCAAAAATGGGACTAAAACTGCAATCTAGCAATTTGGAGAAAAATTTATGTTTTTTTGGTAAACCAAAAATTTCTCATTTTTATACCCACCACCATAGAATGGTGACGGGGGTATAATAAGTTTGTCATACCGTTTGTAACACATCGAAATATCGATTTCCGACTATATAAAGTATATATATTCTTGATCAGGGAGAAATTCTAAGACGATATAACGATTCCGTCTGTCCGTCTGTCTGTCTATTGTAATCACACTACAGTCTTCAATAATAAAGCAATCGTGCTGAAATTTTTACCAAACTCGTCTTTTGTCCGCAGGCAGGTCAATTTCGAAGATGGGCTATATCGGTCCAGGTTTTGATATAGTCCCCATATAAACCGACCTCCCGATTTGGGGTCTTGGGCTTATAGAAATCGTAGTTTTTATCCAATTTGCCTGAAATTTGAAATCTAAAAGTATTTTATGACCATAAAGAAGTGTACCAAAAATGGTGAGTATCGGTCCATGTTTTGGTATAGCCCCCATATGGACCGATTTCCCGATTTTACTTCTTGGGCTTATAGAAACCGCAGTTTTTATTCAATTTACCTGAAATTGGAAATCTAGAGGTATTGTAGGACACACAATACGTGTGGCCAAAAATTGTGAGTATCTAGTCCCATAATTTATGAATATGAAGACCCCTCAGGTAGGTTAATACAACCTCCACGGACCGATTTGGGTCTGGGCTTACTAGAAATCCGATAGTTGTTATCCAAGTTCGTGTCTGAAATTGGAAATCTAGAGGTATTCTTAGGACCATATAAGAGGTGTGCCGAAAATGCGTGAGTTCAGTCCATATTTTGGTTAATACGCCCCATAGTAGACCGATTCCCGATTGTTACTTCTGGCTCTAGAATCCGAAGTTTTTAATCGTATATTTGCGCTGAAAATTGGAATTCTATGAGGTGTTTTCGGGTCATAAAGAGGTGTGCCGAAGAACGGGTAAGTATCGGCTTCCATATTTAGTATAGCCACATAAGAACAGTCTCTCCGATTAACTCCTTGGGTTTCTAGAAACCGTAGTTTTTATCTATATTGCCTTAAATTGTAAATATTCTGGTTAATTTTAGGCTACGAAACGTAGTTCGATTAAGTTTTTATCGTCCATTTGGTAATGCCTCCATAATAGACCGACTCACTTCTTGAGGGTGTAGAGGCGACTGACTCATGACAATTTGCTTGAAACTCAATGTAAAATTTCCAAGATTTTACTTCCACAGATTTAAGATTTCAAATCAAGACGTTAATTTTTATAATTTTCCTTGGCGCCACGTAATACAAGAGATGTTAATGATTCGCTCTAAAACTCAAACAAAAAATGGTTCTTATAAATCCAGAATCTGATATATGTCCACATAGGTGAAATCTTTAAAATTTATCTCGGGAAGGTGTCTCAGCCCCCGCTCCATCCCTGAAATTTTTCAAACGGAAAACCCAAATATTTGGGTTCAATGGTGGTGGTATCTAAGAATTCGGACCGGCCGAAACTTACTACTGTATATACTTGTTTTTACTTAATTTTCATGGTCTTTTTTTTTATTTTTCATTTGAGCATATAAATTGTCCTAAACATTTCATTTTCGCGTTAAACCACCAAATAGCGTATTTTTCTAAGACTGGTTTCAAAAGAACGTTAATTGGAAGTGAAAAACAAAAAAATTAATGGAGAATCTCGGGATGTTCTTAAAAAGAAAGTTTGTGGAACAAACTTGCAATTGTTTTTTTGCTGGGTATTGATAACGACTTTTAGCTGCACTAACAAAGGGAAGTTACTAACATCTAGCAAATAACGGGAAACTTAGGCACCAATGGATATTTATTAGTATGAATCCTATACGAAAATTAAAACTTTTGAGAGATATTAATTTATAGAAAAAATTTGTCAAAATTGACTTCTCTAGTTTGACTTTTCTACACTCGAAAATTTTATCTCCATCTTATTTCTATGACAATTCTCTCAACATCTACTCCTATGGCAAATTTTGTCAAAATTTTAATTTCCATACGAATATTTTAGTCACAAAATTTTATTTCTAATAAGAAAAATTGTGTCAAAATTTAATTCCATAGTCTTGTTAAAATTTTATTTTTTATAGAAAATCTTCCTCAAATTTTAATTTCTAATATGAAAATTCCAAAATTAATTTTCTATAGAAAATTTTCTCAAAAATTTTAATATCTTACAGACAGTTCCTCCAACTATTATTTCTATAAGATAATTCTCAAACTATTATTTCTATAGAAAATTTTGTAAAAATGTATATTTCTATAGAAAATTTTCTCGAAAATTTTATTTTTAATAGAAAATTTGTAAAATTTTATATCCGTGAGAAAATTTTATCAAAACTATTATTTCTATCCCAATTTTTGACAATTTATTCTATAGAATATCTTTGTCAACGATTTTATTTCTATCGCAATTTTGACAAAATTTTATTTCTATAGAATATCTTGTCAACCATTTTATTTTCTATAGAAAATTTTGATCAATTTTTTGTTGTTATAGAAAATTTTGTCCAAAAATTTTATTTCTATAAGAAAATTTTGTCAAATTTATTCTAATATGAAATTTGTTAAGATTTATTTCTATAGAAATTCCTCAAATTTTATTACTATAGAAAAATTGTCATATTTTTTTATTTTGCTTATCGGAAAAATTTGTCAAATTATTTCTATAGAAAATTTGTTTAAATTGTATTTCTATATGAAAATTTCTTCAAAATTTTAATTTCTATAGAAAAATTTTCAAAATTTAATTTCTATAGAAAATTCTCCAAAATTTTATTATTCTATAGAAAAATTTGTCAATTTTTTTGCTATAGAAAATTTTTATAAAAAAATTTATTTCTCATACGAAACTCTTGTCCAAATGCTATTCTTTAGAAAGTGTTTAGGGGGGGCAAAAATGTTATTTCTATTAGAAAATTTTGTCAAAATTATTTTTAATAGAAATTTTGTCACAGATTTTATTTCTATAGAAAATTTTGTTAAAAATTTTGATTTCTATAGAAAAATTTCCCTCAATAATTTTATTACTGATAAGAAAAATTTGGTCATATTTTTTTTTTGCTATCGAAAAATTGTCAAAATTTATTTCTATAGAAATTTTTTAAAAATGTATTTCTAAATAGAAAATTTCTTCAAAATTTTATTTCTATAGAAAAATTGTGTCAAAATTTTATTTCTATAAAAAATTTCCTCAACATTTTAATATTGCTATAGAAAAATTTGTGTAAATTTTTTTTTTTGCTAATAGAAATTTATAAAAATTTTATTTCTGATAGAACTCTTGTCAAACATGATGCTATTTCTTTTAAGAAAATGTTTGGTAAAAATGTTATTTCTTAGTAGAAAATTTTCTAAAAAAATTTTATTTTTTATACGAAAATTTTGTAAAATTTTATATCCGTAAAAAATTGTATCAAACTAATATTGCTATAAGAAAAATTTTGTCAATTTTTTCTTAGAAAAGTTGTAAAAATGTTATTTCTTTTAGAAGAAATTTGGTAAAAAGTTTATTTCTATAGAAAATTTTGTCAAAATTTTATTTCTAATTGGAAAATTTTTGTCAAATTTTATTTCTATGGAAATTTTTCTTTTAATTTATTTCTATAAGAAAATTTTGTAAAATTTATTTGTCAAAAATTTATTTCTAATACAAAATTTTTGTCAAAATTTATCTCCATCTTAATTTCTATAGAAAATTTTCTAAAAAATGCTAACTGCCAAATGGCAAATTTTAGTCCAAAAATTTTATTTCTTAAAAAATTTTGTCAAAAATTATAAATTTCTATAGAACATTGTGTCAAATTTTAATTCCATAGAAAATTTTGTTAAAAATTTCGTATTTTTATAGAAAATTATAAACCAAAACTACTAACCAATTATCAGAATAAAATTCGGGTAATATCACTCAACACAAAGTGAAACTACACTTCGAACCCTCCCCGAAAAAAGGGTTTGATAGTCGGCTCTGCCTAAACATAATTTGCGCAGCATATCTCTTTTTCCTTTGCCAAAACTCAAATCATTCGATCCTGATTGGTTGATAATTTTTGCTGCAAAGTAGAGGAGTGGCTGATGAGGAATGTGGTAATTCCGAAAAAACAGCTGTATACAGCCAACCATTCTTTGGCAGTCCTATAGGGCTTGTCCAAATAAATTTGACCAAGGCATACTTTTCCTCTGTTGGTTAAGCTACACTAAGTAGTTTAGTAAGCATTTAATTTCTACAGAATAATTTTGTTAAAAATTGTATTTTCTAAAATAGAAATATTTTGTCAAAATTGTATTTGTTATAGAAAATCCTCCACACGATTTTATTTCTATAGAAAAATTTTGTCAAAATTTATTTCGATAGAAAATTTTGTTAAAATTTTATTTCTAATAGAAAATTTCCTCAAAATTTATTTGGTATAGAAATTTTGTCGGAAAATTAATATTTCTATAGAAAAATGATTGTTAAAATTTTATTTCTATAGAAAATTTCGCTCAAAATTTTATTTTCTATGAGAAACTCTTGTAAAAAATGTTATTTCTATAGAAACTTTCTCCAAAACTTTAATTTTTAATAGAAAATTTTGTCAAAATTTTATATCTGTAGAAAATTTTATCAACTATTACTTCTATAGAAAATTTTGTCAAATTTTTTTTTCTAATAGAAAAATGTTGTAGAAAATGTTATTTCTTTCAGAAAATTTTGGTAAAAAGGTTTATTTTTCTATAGAAAATTTTGTCCAAAATTTATTTCTATGGAATAATTTTGTCTATGGAAAATTTAGTCAAAATTTATTATTTCTAATAGAAATTTTTGTCAAAAAGATTTATTTCTATAGAAAATTTTGTCAAAATGTATTTCCCATCTTATTTCTAAATAGAAAATTTTCTGCAAAAATCTAAGACTCCTCTATAAGCAATTTTGTCAAAATTTTTAGAAATTTGCTCAAAATCTAATTCGCTAGTAGCAAATTTTGTCAAAAATTGTTATTCTATAGAAAGTTGTGTCAATATTTGTAATTCCATAGACAATTTTGTAAAATTTTTATTTTTATAGAAAAATTTTTAAAATATTTTATTTTATAGAAATTTGGTGTCAAAATTTTAATTCCATAGAAAATTTTGTTAAAATTTTATTTTTATAGAAAAATTTCCTCAAAATTTATTCTCTATAGAAAAATTTTGTCAGAATTTTTAATACGCCTACACTCCACACTGTGAAAACAGGGTAATTATAAGTTAGTGGCATATGTTTGCAACAACGCACCAAGAAGAGAACGAGAATAGACACATGGTGTCTTTGGCAAAAATGCCTCCAGGCGGTGGGCTCTTGAAGCTTCGATATAAGCGATGTCCGTCTGTCCGTGAACACATTCTTGTAAAATCAAAGTCTAGGTCGCAGTTTTAGTCTAATCGCTTCAAATTTTTGCACAAGTATGTGTTTGGCTGAGAATAGATCCTATTTGATTTTGGAAGAAATGCGTTACAGATTTTAAGATGATAGCTCCCATATAATATAACTTCGCTCCCGATATGGGACTTATATGGCCCCAGAAGGCCAGAAGTTTAGCCCTAATTTTCCTTAAAATGTGTTGGCACCAAGAAGAACAATAGTATATTAGTCAAGTGTGCTCTGAAATTTTTTGAAATTCTGTCGCAGAGTTAGTGTATATGTCTCCCATATATATTCTTTTTCGCTTTGTTGGCGGTATGTGATCTAATTCGGTCCCAGAAGCCAGTAGGTTTACCTCCTTATTTGTGTGTGAATTTTTGCAGTCCAGGGAGTTATGATTATTTAGTATTGTAGCTTAATTTGCTGTGCTCAAAATTTTTGGTTGATAATTCGGTTCAGATTTAGATATATATGCTCCCTATTATTCACTAGCTTTCGCTTCCGATTTTTCTACTCATATGACTGTACAGAGGCTTCTTAATTTTTGCTTGACCCGATTTAGTTGGAAATTTTTGCACAGGGAGTTAGAAATTTAGCATTTGTAGCTATGCGTGCCTAATATGTTTGGTTGATAATTCGGTTTCAATGTATTTATGATTATATCTCCATTATATTATCTTTCGCCCGTATTTTACATCTCTATATTGGATAATATATCGCGTAGTAGGTCCTAATTTTTTAACTCCTGATTAGTTGAAATTTTACTATCTATTGGGAGTAGAAATTAGCAATTGTAAGCTAGCTGCCACAATATTGGCGTTGAAATCGGTTTCAGATGTAAGATATACTCCCATATACAATGTTTTTTTCTCATTTCGACAAAAAATTTGGGTCAAAATAATCCCAACATTTTCTTTGTTTAAATCGCCACTGCTTAGTCGAAAAGTTTGTAAAAATGACTCTAATTTTCCTAACTTCTAATAAAATATATATCGGCGATAAAATAATAAATAAACTTTTTGCGAAAGTTTCCTTAAAATTTGCTTCAGAGTTAAATGTTTCCCATATTTATAACCTTCATCCAACCTACTGTGGTACAGGGTATAATAAGTTTGTGCATTTGTATGTAACGCCAAGAAATATTGGTCATAGACCCCATCTTTAGTATACCGAATGCGCTTAGAGTTTTAAATCTTAGTCGATTAAGCGATGTCAGTCCGTCCGTCGTGGTGTCCTGTATATGTAATTTTTGTGCAGCAAAAGTACAATTGCTCGCAATTTGAGTCCGATCGTCCTCAAATTTGCATAGGGCCGTTTCTGGGACAAGAAAGACAATCGATATTGGTTTTGAAAAAAATCGTTCAGATTTAGCATATAGCTGCCATATATATTTATCCCGATTTGGTCCGATGAGCTAGCGTGTTTATCAACCGATTTTCTTGAAATATCGTAGACTCCAAATAATTTTTAATGAATCTCCGAAAAAAATCTTGCACAAATATCAGCCAAGATCGGTTTTTTTCAGATTTAGAATATAGCTCCGCATATTATAATATATTTTATTTCGTACCGATCGTTTAGACTCATATGACCACAGAGGCCAAAAGTTTACCTAGCCGGATCTTCGTGAAATTTGCACACAGAGGGTAGAACTTGAAGCTTCTACCCAATGCTGGTAAATTTGATTGAAATCGTTCAAATTTAGATATAGCTCCAAATATATATCTTTCCGTTCGATTTTGAAGCTTATATGACCGAACAAAAGCCAGAAGTTTTGCGCCGTGATTTGCATTCTAATTTTTGCGCATGGGGTACGTGTTAATACTTTCGTTAACGTGTGGTCGTTCTGATTTAGATATAGCTCACATATAATATTTTTTCGCCCGATTTGGACTTATATGGTCTCAAAAGCCAGAGTTTTGGGCCGTGACTTACTACTGAATTGGCTATCATAATTTTTGCACGATGGGGTACGTTTAAATACTATCGTGTTAAGTGTGTCGTTTCTGATTTAGTATATTCAGCTCACTTACTTCAAAAATTTTTGCAGCAAAGCGGTACTTTAACGATACTATTGTATGTGCTAAAATATGGTCAAAAATCGATTCAGATTTAGATATAGCTGCCTTAATATAATCTTTCGTCGCCGATTTGATACTTATATGGCCTCAAAAATCACAGGGTTTTGCCGTGAATTTGCTTCAAATTTCGCACAAGGAGTACGTTTAGTAGTATTGGTAATTATGGGAAATTTGTTGAAATCGGTTAGATATGGCTCCGCATATATATCTTCCGTCCGATTTAAATGTTAATTCTAGAGAATTTTGTAGAAGTAAAAAAAATTTGTCTCTTTTAAATATAGGCTTCCAAACAAAATGTGAGTAGTTGAGCATGGTAACACACAATTTTTGGCCTACATAAGGGGTGAAGGGTATAATACAGTCGCCCCCGCCGACTTTAAGACTTTACTTAACTTGTTTTTTTACTAGCATTGTGTTCCACCCTAGTGCATAGGCGACTTTAGATTTGGTAAAAGTTCTAATCAAAGTTCTGTCCCCCAGATCCAGTGATATTTTTAAATGTATTGTATTTGGGACATAACCTTTATAATATAAGCCCGCCGAACACATTTGAGGCGAATGTGACTATGGTATCGAAAATTTAGAAATCTATCATATGGGTGCAGGGATAAAATATAGTCGGCCCGGCGACTTTAAGACTTTCCTTACTTGTTTTTTTTTAATAGAAATTTTGTCAAAATTGTATTCTTATAAATAAAGTTGTTGATAAATTTGCCGAGCTTTGTAAGCGTTGGCCCATTTTGTGTTAAAAACTTTTACCAATATATTTGCCACCTTTTTGCCATGTTGGATCAACTTTTTAATGTCATAAAATGGAAGTATATGAAAAGAAATTTTTGAGTAATTCTCCTTCTTCACACAATAGTGTTATCAAAACAAATAATTGTAACGCCTCGAAAATATGCTAATGAATAATTTTATCGTGAGTAATAAAAAACCGAGAGTTTTCCCATTCACTGTGAAAATTTTCACAGGAATTGTTTTTCGATTTCTGAAATTTAAATTGCTTCCATACATTTTCGTTATCAATTTGTTTCCTTTTTGGGAGTTTTCTTTTTCCTAATTCACTGTAAATGGGCATACTCATGTTACCAACAGTATCTCTCCGCATCCAATTCAACATTTAGTTCTTTATTTATTTCTGTTGTTGTCATTTCAATGATTTTGTATTTTGACTCTATTACGATTATTGTTGACTGTGTTAAAGCGGCGAGACCACCCCACACCCTCCCTATAACAAAAGACCACATTTCCAAACGGGGGCGGATTTGCCTTACCCTCTGCACAACGTTGCTAAGGGACAAAAGACAAAAGGCGTAAAACCTCATCCGTTTAGCGATATGAACAACATTCGTATTGGAATGAGCAATGCATTTGAATTGTGTGGAACGGTCTTGGTATCATACGTCCCCCCACCACTCTTCCCCGTTCCAGCATGTTTTACACAGGATTTAAGTGATATTTCCGTCACGGTTTTTAGCTTTTAGGTCGGGGATAATTGAAGGATGGAAAACAAAAAAAAATCCCTTTGCACAACATGGGGGTGGTTGGTTGACTGGTTTTCATTATTGATCTTCAAAAATACGGAATACAAAATGTCTATGCCTTGTCTGTGATGTTACACAGATCGTAAATTAAAATGCCGCGAAACTCAAAATAAAGAACGCAACTACGTAATGAAAAGTCAATTCTTTTTGGCAATTTACCCCATCATCTATATGAAACCAGTCAGAGGCCAACCACCCTGATTGTGCAAGGGATTATTTTTTTTTGTTTTCCATCCTTCAATTATACCCGCGACCTAAAAGCTAAAAAACGCGTGAAACGGAAATATCACTTAAAATCCTGTTAAAACATGCTGAACGGGGAGAGGTGGGGGGACGTATGTACCAAGCCGTTCCACACAAATTCAGAATGCATTGCTCATTCCCAATACGAATGTGTTCATATCGCTAAAACGGATGAAGGTTTTACGGCCTTTTTGTCTTTTTGTCCCTTAGCACGTTGTGGCAGAGGGTAAAGCGCAATCCGCCCCCTTTGGAAATGTGGTCTTTGTTAGGGGAGGGGTGGTTGGTCTCGGCGTTTAAACACAGTCAAACAATAATCGTAATATGAGCAAAAATACAAAAATCATTGAAATGAACAACAAAACAGAAATAAATAAAGAAGCTAAAATGTTGGAGGATTGGATGCGGAGAAGATTTAAACTGCTTGGTAACATGAGTATGCCCATTTAGCAGTGATTAGGAAAAAGCATAAAACCCCAAAAGGGAAACAAATTGACTAACGAAAATGTATGGAAGCAATTTAAATTTCAGAAATCGAAAAACATTCCTTGAAATTCACAGTGAATGGGAAAACTCTCGGTTTTATTACTACGAAAAAATTTCATAGCATATTTTCAGGCGTTACAATTATTTGTTTTGATAACACTATTGTGTGAGAAGGAAGAATTACTCAAAATTCTTTCATTATACTTCCATTTTTATGATTAAACAGTTGTCGCAACATGCAAAAAAGGTGGCACAAGATATGTAAAAAGTTAACACAAAACAGTGGCACCTCCCCGCCCCTGTCGCTTTAAAAGTGGGCAATTTATCAACAACTTATTTATAGAAATACAATTTTGACAAAATTTTCTATAAAAAAAAAACAAAGTAAGGAAAGTCTATAAAGTCGGCGGGCCGACTATATTATAACCTGCACCAACTAATGTAGATCTAATTTTCGAATACCATATCACATTCGTCAATGTGTTGGGGGCTATATATATAAAAGGTGTCCCAAATACATACATTAATATCATGATGCTGGACAGAATTTGATGAGACTTTTACAAAATCTAAAGTCGGCCTAATGCACTAGGGTTGGAACACAATGCTAGTAAAAAAACAAGTAAGTAAAGTCTAAAGTCGGGCGGCCGACTGTATTAACACTTCAGCCCGCTATTGGTAGGCCAAAAATTTGTGTTACCGAATCTCAAACCTACTTCAATTTGTTGGAAGCTATATAAAAGAAGACAATTTTTTTACTTCTACAAAAATCTCTAGAATTATAAATTTTAAATCGGACGGAAGATATAATATGGGAGCCATATCTAAACGCGATTTCAACCAAATTTGCCAATACATTACGCAAATACTACTAAACGTACTCCTTGTCGAAATTGAAGGCAAATCAACGGCAAAACACCTGGATTTGTGAGAGCCATATAAGATTCAAATCGACGAAAGAAATATATAAGGACAGCTATATCTAAATCTGAAAATCGATTTGACCATATTAGCCACATACAATATATCGTTAATAAGTACACGCTTGGCAAAAATTTGGAAGTAGTGAGCGTTATATGCAAAATCAGAACCGACACACTTAAGCGAAGTATTAAACGACCCCATGTTGCAAAAATTTGAAGGCAATTCAGTAAGTAAGTCACGGCAAAAAACTCTGGCTTTTTGAGACATATAAAGTCGGCAAATGCGGCGAAAAATTATAATGTGAGCTATATCTAAATCAGAAAAACGCGACACACTTACGATAGTATTAAACGTACGCCCATGCGCAAAATTAGAAGCAATCACGGCAAAAACTGCTGGTCTTTTTGTGGTCATATAAGTTCAAATCGACGAAAGATATATATGGGAGGGCTATATCTAAAATTTGAACCGAATTTCAATCAAATTTTACCAAAGCATTGGTAAGAATGTCAATTCTACCTCTGTGCAAAGATTTCACGAGATCGGTAGTAAACTTTGGCCTCTGTGGTGCATATGAGTCTAAACGAGAAAAATAATATATATATGGGAGCTATATCTAAAATCTGAACCGATTTGGCTGATATTTTGCAAGAATTTTCGAGATTGCATAAAATAATTTGGATGTACGATATTTCAAGAAAATCGTTGATAAACACGCTAGCTATGACCAAAATCGGGGATAAATATATATGGCAGCTATACTAAAATTGAAGCCGATTTCGCAAAAACCCAATATCGATTGTCTCTGTTCGCCAAGAAAACGGCCCTATGCCCAAATTTGAAGACGAATCGGACTCAAATTGCGAGCTGTACTTTGTGCACAAAATTAACATATAACAGACACACGACGACAGACTGACATCGCTTAATCGACTAAGAATTAACTCTAAGCGCGATGCGGTATACCTAAAAGATGGTCTATGACCAATATTCTTGCGTTTAACAATACAAAATGCACAAACTTATTATACCCTGTACCAACAGTAGTGGTGAAGGGTATAAATATGGGAAACAATTACTCTGAAGCAATTTTAAGGAAACTTCGCAAAGTTTAATTTATTATTTATCGCTCGAATATATTTTTAGAAGTTTAGGAAAATTAGAAGTCATTTTTACAACTTTCGAGCTAAGCAGTGGCGAATTTAAGAAAAGAAAATGTTGGTATTTTGACCATTTTTTTGTCGAAATGAGAAAAAACATGTAATATGGGAGCTATTCTACATCTGAACCGATTTCAACAATTTGGCACGGCATAGCCGTAGCAATGCTAATGTCTAACTCCCTGTGTAAAATTTCAAACTAAATCGGAGTTTAAAAATTGGCCTCTACGGTCCATATGAGTGTAAACTCGGCGAAAGAGATATATAATGGGAGATATATCTAAATCTGAACGCGATTTCAACCAAATTGGCACGCATAGCTACAATTGCTAATCTAATTCCCTGTGCAAAATGTCAAACTAAATGGAGCAAAAAAATTGGCTCTGTGGTCATTATGAGTGTAAAATCGGGGCGAAAGCTATATAATGGGAGCTATACTAAATCTGAACCGATTTCAACCCAAATTTGGCACGCATAGCTCAATACTAAATTCTACTCCCTGTGGCAAAAATTCACCGCCAAAATAGGGGTAAAACTCTGGCTTCTGGACCGAAGTTAGTCCATACCGGGCGAAAGATATATACTGGAGTATATCCTAACTCCTGCACCGATTTCAATAAAATTGCACACTTGACTATAGTACTAATTGTTCTTGCTTGTGGCAAATTTTAAAAGGAAATTAGGGAAAAACTCTGGCTTCCTGGGGCCATATCAAGTCCATATCGGGCGGAAATATATATATGGGAGCTATATCTAAATCTGAAACGCGATTTCTTCCAAAATCAATTAGGGATCTAATTCTCAGCCAAGAACACATACTTGTGCAAATTTGAAGCCGATTAGACTAAAAACTAGCGACCTAGACTTTGATTACAAAAAATGTGTGTCAGCGACAGACGGACATCGCTATATCGACTCAAGAGCCCACCCTGAAGCATTTTTGCAAAAGACACCAGTGTCTATCTCGTCTCCTTCTGGTTTATGCAAACATTATGCACTAACTTATAATAACCGACTGTTTCACAGTGTGGAATAGGGTATAGAAAATTCTTGACCAAAATTTTCCTATAGAAATAAAATTTTGAAGGAAATTTTTCTATAAAAATAAATATTACAAATTTTCTAATGGAATTAAAAATTTTGAACACAATTTTCTATAAAAATAAAATTTAAAAATTTTTCTTAAAATAAAATTTTAACAAAATTGTCTATGGAATTAAAATATTGACACAACTTTCTCATAGAAAATAAAATTTTAACAAAAAATTGCTATAGGAATTGATTTTGAGGCAAATTTTTTCTAAAAAATTTGACAAAATTTTGCTATAGGAGTTAGATTTTGAGAAGGAATTTTCTATAGAAATAAAGATGGAAATACAATGTTTGACAAAATTTTCTATAGAAATAAATTTTTAACAAAAATTTCTATAGAAATACAAATTTTGACTAAATTTTGCCATGACAAAATTTTCCATAGAAAATAAAAATTTGAGCAATAATTTTCTTATAGAAATAAACTTTTTACCAAATTTTG
>PGFW01053559.1:2016-15664 GCA_003123925.1 Haematobia irritans | reverse complement strand
GAACCAGATAAGTATGAGTTTAAATACTCCTTTGCCACAGTTTAGGGCCCTGCTGTTGAATGTCATGAATGATCTAAAAACTCTTGGAAATTTTTAATACATCTTGTCAATGATATGTGGAACGTGCATACAAGAACAAGTAAAAATAATAAAAAAAAATTAGATTAGTAAATAATTTTATTGCTACGGTTTTATAGACTCTTTAACTGCTGTTAATTACAGACTTTTGTAGGTCTATTTGATCTCGGATCACTGTTGACGCCTCATCTTGTGCTAAATGGAGCGAATATCTGGCACACCGATACAAAACACACACATACAAATTCAAATCCAATTCAATCAAACGCAGTTTCGCTAGGAATGCAAGAGTACACAATTGAATCTTGAAGAAGGTGTTATAAAGCTAACATTTGGTTTATGATGAAGATTGCATTTGCCATTGTTCTTAGTTGCTGAAATGTTCTGTCATTATTTGCATTCTGCTGCGCAAGCATTTGCAGACCACAATGGCCTTAATGACAGATAAGGGCTACATGAAGATGAAAAAGTGATGACGGGTTTAGTATTTGCAATGGTAGCGGATTTGTCGCTTTTTTTTTATTGCAAAAAACGCTCTGTCGATATGTACCAAATGGCCTAATAATAAGCATGGTCATAGGTTGTCAGTGAAAATTAAGCTAAATCAACTGGAGACATATGACACAAGACATATACACCAAATTCATGCGCTTTGCTTCTTGGCATTTTAATTTTTTAATATCTGTCTTTGATGTTCACGCTTGTCAATTTTAGCGTCTATGTGCGACTCTTCAGATACTCGTAATCCCTATTAAAAATCTTTATCTAGAAATGGGTAACATATCGATTTTTTTTTAACCTCAGTTGATTATTAGTTTTGACTGGGTACAGTGAATGCTTTTAATGCAATTCTTGGCCATTTAGGCATACAGTAGTTTGAATCGAATCGAAATCGAAATTTTATATAACACAAGTAAGGAAAGTCTAAAGTCGGGCTGGCCGACTATATACACCCTGCCGACCCCACTCTGTAGATTATAAAATTTCGATACCATATCACATGCGTTCAAATAGTGCTTGGGGGGGGCTTATATATAAAAGTTTGTCCCAACTACATACATTATTAAATATCACGCGATTCTGGACAGAATTTATAAGACTTCGTACAAAACTCTATAGACTCAAAATTTAAGTCGTGCTAATGCACAAGGGTGGAACACAATGCTTATGTAAAAAATATGGAAACTTTAAAATCTGAAGCAATCTTAAGGAAACTTCGAAAAATTTATTTATGATTTGGATCGCTCGAATATATTATGTAACTAGAAGATTAAGAAAATTAGAGTAGATTTTACAGCTCTCCGGACTAAGCATAGGCGATTTTAAAGGGAAATGTTGGTATTTTGACCATTTTGTCGAAATCCGAAAAAACATATATATGGAGCCTATATCTAAATCGTGAAACCGATTTCAGACCCACATTTGGTACGATTAGCAACAATTGCTAATTCTACTCCTGGCTGCAAAATTTCGACTAGAATAGGAGTTAAAAATTCCGCTCTGTGGTATATGAGTGTAAATGCGTCGCGAAAGCTATATATGGGGAGATATATCACAAATCTGGAAACCGATTTCAAGCCAAATTTAAGTTCACGCATAGCACCAATGCTCAATTCTACTCACTGTGCACAAAATTTCAACTAAAATCGGACGTTAAAAAATGGTCTCGTGTGGTCATGATGAGGTAAATTCGGGCCGAAAGCTATAGTATGGAGAAGATATATCTAGATTCTTGAACCGATTTCAACACAATTTGGCACGCAATAGGCTGCAACGCATAATTCTACTCCTGTCCAAAATTTTCAACTAAATCGGAGGCAAAAAATTGAGCTCTGTGACGTCATATGAGTGTAATCGCCGAAAAGCTATAATGGAGCTATATCTAAATCTGAACCTATTTTCAACCAAAATTTGGCACCGCATAGCTACAATGCTGATTCTGACTCCCTGTGCAAAATTTTCAACTACATCGGACAAAAAATGGCCTCTGTGGTCATATGAGTGAAAATCGGGCGCGAAAGCTAGTATTAGGAGCTATTATCTAAAATCTGAAAATCGAATTTTCAACAAATGTGACACGCATAGCTAACAATGCTAATTCTACTCCCTTGCTGCAAAATTTCAACAAGAATCGGAGCAAAAAATTGGCCTCCTGTGATCATATGGAGTGTAAATCGGACGCGAACGATTATACATTGAGGAAGCTATATCTAAATCTGAGCCGATTTCACATAAAATTTGGCGCACGCCTAGACTACACTACATAATTGAAACTCTAGTGCAAAATCTTCGACCACAATTGGGGGTAATACTCAGGCTTCTTAGGTCCGCTTATAAGTGCACTTATTCGGCGCAAGATATACTTATGCGGAGCTAATCTAAAGTCTGAACCGATTTTCTTCAAAATCGAATAGGGCTCTATTGTGACCTAAAACACCATACTGTGTGCCAAATTCCGATCGATTGGGCTTAAATTACTACCCTAAATCCTTGGTTATCAAAAATGTTTCAACGGACAGACGGCACATGGTATCGACTCAAGGAACCCCACCTAGCATTTTTGTCAAGACACCATGTGTTCTATCTGTCTCCTTCTGGGGCTTGCAATACATATGCGGACACTGAACTTATAATACCCTGTTCCACAGGTGTCGGCGCAGGGTATAAAACATATAGTCTTGCCCACAAAGAGAAAAGATTTAAAATTTGTTGATAGACAATAAATCATATTCTGAATTCAGAACGAAATGACGAACCTTCGAATTAGAATATAGATTGGAATCATAAATTTCGTGATTCGTGAAAATCGATACACCCAATCGTAGATTTTAATTAACATTTCTAACTTTCTATTCTTATTGGTTATACACTTAATTGATTCTGATTTCAAGTTAAATGATTAAATGAATTATTTACCTTGAACTTCAAAAAATTTTGTAAGGTATTGATCAATTTTTCGCCAAAACACATGTTGAATAAATGACTTGTGGGGAATTGTTTCCCGGTTAGCCTTGTGTTCTGCACCTCTCAAAAAACATCGCTTCTCTAACATATTACGCCAAACACATTTCTATTTCAAAGCAGTACATTATAATTCTTCAGGATTGGTCCAAACAAAATATTGTTTATATTGCTCAATCATATTATGATTCACTTTATGTATACACTGGTATAAAAAACATTTAATGAAATTGTTTTGTGTATATATATTTTTAAGCCTCCAATTTGTTACTTCCATTCTTTTACTTGCAGCATACTCTCGAGGTGTCTCCTTTTCTAACACATATATGTTTATATGCAATTTCTAAATTAATATTATGTCTGCCTTCAAGCATTATTATATTTACAAAAATTTTTATGCCCAAACAATAAATATGTTCTAACAATTAAATATAGCACACGTGGACAGAAAAATAGGTGTAAGTATTTTTAAATGTAGCCCACGCGTTTTTCTATTGTTTATGTTTTATGAATATTTCGCGTAGATTATTTATAAAGTAGACATATTTCGTGCATTTGAAAATTAGTTTAGAATTCAGATAAGCGCTAAATAATAACTTAATATAAAGTAAATTCAAAAAAATTGTCGAATTTTACGTCGACAGAAAATAGGTGTATAGTGAAAAAAAACATGAAAATCAATATAGAATTTGTACATTTAAGTTTAGTTTTTTTACTAAGCATCAAAACTAGCTTCAACATCTTCAATTCTCTTATGCCATGGATGACATTACTACGCGCAAATCTCTACCTGGTATATTATACCATACTTTTGAATATCTTTGTATCTGCAGGGAAGCTTATAGGAGAAAATGTCTCTTGCAGTTCGCCCCAAAGGTTTTTAATCAGATTGAAGGTCGGTGGGACTGACTTGGCACTCACAACGTTCGGAATTCTAATCCCAAAACCATTTACTCACCAACTTTTGAGAGTGTTAGATTACTGGCAGACTTGGAAGACTTTACTTAAGCATCTTCAATGTTTTGCGAACAATATCTGCACGTTGGTTCACAGAAAAATATAGAGAAGGTTTCAGACGCGTTAAAAACTAAAGTCCCCATATGTAATAGGTACTAAATTTGGTATCACAATGACTGAATAGTCTAAGTGACCGTGAATCTTAATCGGGCTGTCACTTTACATCTAACCCAACCAACCTTTATAAATAATTCCGAAATATTCAATAAAAACAAATAAAATAGAAAAACATGGCTCCTCACAAAAAAAAAAAATAATACAATATTTTCTTAAGTTAATAAATGTTTGCAATTCGAAGAATATTATAGTTTACAAAAATTTAATATGTATCTAACCATAATTAACATATATGCCCAAACATTCTATGGTAGTTTATGAACATTGGTTATGCTTGCACTTATATAATATGTGTGCTATTAAAAATTTGAGTTCCAAAACATATTACTTTCTTGCCCACCAAACATATGAAAAACAGTCTTTTTTCGGTCTTGCTATTACAAGCCCCATATAGCCTGATTTCACAATTTGACTTCATGAGGGCATATATGGTGTAAAAACCGTCTAAATTGACTGACACTGGAAGTAAAGTTGCTCGAATTTATCTCTCGTGCGTATTCGTTTAGTGGGTAAAATTCTGTACAATTAAGATCCCAAATTAACGTTATTTCATCCGATTTTTTGTACACTTGGACGACAAATTTAAGATTCTTTTGAAACTCTATTGTGCAACTTTTACATTTAGTTTCTTCTTATCCACCTGAAATTACAAATATTATCACGGAAACGGTTAAGTAGGGATTTTATTAAGGGAAATTATTATATGTGATCCATGGTGGTTGGAATTTAAGATTCTTCTCGGTCGAACATATTGCTTTCAAAGTAAGGTTTCATCTAGCTTGCTCCAGCTGACTTTATCCGTTTTACACTTGTTTGAGATATTCTTTTCTTTGCCTAAATATTCACACAAAAAAATTATGGATTATTCCCACTCAGTAATGCTGACCATATTTTTAAGTGTCTAAAAGCTTCTCAACGTAATGTGAGACCACGTTCAGACTTGTCTATAAACAGGAGGCCCCCTACCATTGAAGTAAACATAGAATCGGGCAGCACTCATTGATAAAAGAGAAAAACCCCCCAAAAGCCCAGTTTGAACAAGTATAATAGGATAAGAGAGAAGTTCATCACAATGGATGGAATAGTCTAAGTGAGTCTGAAAGTTTATCGTCTAAATCAGTTTCTCTTCAGATTCCAACAAAAGTCCATGCCCACTATTTAAATTTTATGATCTTGAAGGACATGAGTTTTTCCACAACAAAATATCATGACGACAATTTTTGTTTTTTGTTTTTTATGATGTCAGAATGTTAAGATCCTGCGGAAAGGAGTTTTTTACCACCAAGTACAAGAACCTAACCATTGCCTAAAATGTTTTGAAATTTGTTTGTTTGTTTATTTTTACTGCCTAAACGAACATCATCATCGAAAATGTTATGATCTCAAAAAAAAGGACTTTGCAAAAAAGAAATTTGTAAACCTTCTTAAAAGCTGTAATCTTGAAGATAGGAACATTACTTTGGCCATCGTTTATCCCGACGATAATTTGATTGTCAATATACATTAAAATTATGTTTAAATTTGAGCTGACAACGTAATTTGTAATCACAATTACGATTTTAGTCACTTTAGCAACCTATTTTGTTATATCAACAAACATTTTGTTATATTAACAAAAATTTTGTTGAACTTCAAAATTTTCTGTAACAACAATTTATTGTTAGCTCAAAAATTATAATATTATTTTTTGTGTTATTAATAAAAACCGTTTTCTTCTCTCTTTCTCTCATTTCAGCCCTGGTTGGTTCGCTAACTATTGGCACCACATTCCTACTATCGCCTGTAGCCGGTTGTTTGACTGATAAAATCGGATTACGTCTGACCACATTGATTGGAGGCATTCTGTCGTCCGGTGGTTTATTACTCTCATCATTTTTCACCTACAGTACTGGCGCATTGTACATTACCTACGGAATAATGTTTGGTCTTGGATCAGCGTTGGCCTACACACCGACCCTGGCAATATTGGGTCATTATTTCAAGCGATATTTAGGCAAAGTAAGTGGCTTTGTGACGGCGGGTTCTAGTGTCTTCACAGTCATACTTCCACCAGGCATGGATTACTTAATTAAGTCATATGACTTGGAGACAACGTTGCGGATAATGAGCGCAATTTGCACATTTGTGATATTGTGCTCGTTTGTCTACAAGCCGCTGCATCCGCCGCCAGAACCTCCCAAAAAGAAACCTGGCCGATCGAAGGCCAGCATGATGATGCGTTCAATTATAAATGTGGAAATATGGAAAAGTAAAAAATACGTCATCTGGGCTCTTTGTATTCCTATGGCATTGTTTGGCTACTTTGTGCCCTATGTGCATATGATGAAGTTTGTGCAGATAGCATATCCCGGAAGTGATGTGAACTTGCCTGTAATGTCCATAGGCATTACATCAGGGCTGGGTCGTTTGATATTCGGGGCAATTGCAGATCTTCCAGGTGTCAATAGGATCTACTTGCAGCAGCTATCGTTATTCTGTATAGGAGTGGTAACCATTCTCCTGCCCCTTACCAGTTCCTATGTTCTACTCATCGTATTCAGTTTGATAATGGGACTGTTTGATGGGTGCTTTATTTCCCTTTTGGGACCTATTGCCTACGAGATTTGTGGTCCATCGGGAGCAACTCAAGCTATAGGATTCTTACTGGGTCTGAGTTCATTGCCATTGACCATTGGGCCTCCTGTGGCGGGAATAATCTTTGATAAGATGGGCTCCTACACCATACCTCTGATATTGGCTGGAGTTCCGCCTATAGTTGGATCTGCGATATTGTTTTTAATTCGCTTCGTGAAGGACGAACGGGATGCAGGCAAAGTGACGAATGGTGATGTAGTATCCAATGGTAAAGATGTCAAAACTGGCCAAGGGGGCGAAGGTAACTCAGATTTGGAGAAAAATCTCGGTACGTATTCTCAAGGCTTTTAATGCAGTTCTTAAATTCTCGAATTCTCTATCTTTCGTCCAGCATCCAAACAAATTCAGCCATTAATGAATGGACATTCCAAACAATCTCTTAACTGCAATGGCGGTACGGATGATCGGCCGGAATTGGAGACAAATACGACAGCTACCGGCAACGGCAAAGCTCGCTTGGCCGATTCAGGTATTGATAGGCAATTTTCTTCTGCCTTCAAACGCGTCCTTCCTAGTGCTTGTACATCTGCTTCTGCTAAATGTGGTAGTAGTCATCGTAGTTGTAGTTGTTGTAGTGATAATGCTGATGGTACTAACAAATCTGTAGATATTCATAGCGCTTTAATAACGTCCGATGATAGATCATCACCTGTTCATCCCATAGATGATACCTCTGATGCTTCTTGTAGTTTGGAGCCTGGAACAAGTGGTGTGTGCTCAAGTCAACAACGTCAGTATAAATATTCGGTTTATTAATTTAAAACGATTATTTTCCATAAGAAATAATTCCATGGAGTGGATGTAGAAATATTGATATATTTGGTGGTAGTTAAATTTAATTTTAGTTATCCTAGTATTTTAAATTTATTTGTCTATCGTTGGGATCACTCGCGAAAAAATGGCGGTTTGTGATAAATATTTTATGTTTGAGTTAAATATATTTAACGAAACGCATACGCGGGGTTCAATCCCAGTTTAGACCGAACACCAAAACGTTTTTCAGCGGTGGATTGATTATTCCCTCTCAGTAATGCTGGCGATAGTTTTAAGTGTCTAAAAGCTTCTCAACGTAATGTGAGATCACGTTCAGACTTGTCTATAAACAGGAGGCCCCCTACCATTGAAGTAAACATAGAATCGGGCAGCACTCATTGATAAAAGAGAAAAAACCCCAAAAGCCCAGTTTGAGCAAGTATAACATAATAGGATAAGAGAGAAGTTCATTCACTTCTGGTAATCACATCGAATTGAAAATAGTCTAAGTGAGTCTGAAAAAGTTTATCGTTAAATCAGTTTCTATCAGGATTCAACAAAGTCCATGCCACTTTTAAATTTTAATGATCCTTGGATTGTTTCCAACAAAAAATCTATTCGAACGACCAGTTTTCTTTTTTTTTTTATGAATGGTCAGAATGTTTAAGATCCTTGCGAGACAAGAGTTTTGTTACAAGCTACAAAGAACCTAACCATTGCCCTAAAAATGTTTTGAAATTTGTTTGTTTGTTATTTTTACTGCCTAAACGTACATCATCATCGACAAATGTTATGATCTCAAAAAAAGGACTTTGCAAAAAAGAAATTTGTTAACACTTCTTAACAACAGCATGTAATCTTGAAAATAGGAACAATTACTTTGCGCATCGTCTTTCAATGTTGTGGATTTTCGCAAAAAACTTTTGGGCGCCAAAAATAACGGGACATGAGTTACTTAACATAGTACGTTACAATTAGTATAAGTTTTTTTTGCGATCGTTCATATTAAAGTTTTATCCTGCGACGCATTAATGCCGTGTCACCTTACTGAGACATATCCCAGATATTGGCCACAACTATTACAATATGCTATCTATGGTTATCTTAATTTTTTCTGTATGTAACAAAATCCGCTGTTAAATACCGGCGGCTATGAACTACGGCCCAAATTAAAAACGAAAAAAGGACCCAAATTTTTGTGAGGTCCTTTGAGGTGAATACATAAGCCGCCATGAAACATGGGCCACCAATTTATGAGTGATTAAACAATGAAGATGGACCCCAAAGAAAAACATTGGGCCCTTTTTCATAAAATAATTTTGAGTGTACAAAAATGGGCCTAAAACTTTGAATATAAGTGCCCCTCGAATTAAAAATGCAATCAAAATAAATTATTAAAATGCTTTTTTAAAGAAATTATATTTATATAATGAACTCTAGCTTTGTTGACTGGTATTGACATAAGCGTAGGAAAAGCCTCTGGGGAGGGGACATAGACCCCCCGAACAATTTTAAGCCCCCACCAAGAATTTTGAAAAACCGAAAACGTTTAATTTCTTAACATTGTCTCTAACATCGTAAGTTTAGTTTCCATAATAAAGAATTAAACTTTTTTTTATATTTTCCCGAATAATTTTATTTATTAAGTTTGTATGATTTTTAATGCATTATAACGCATCTCGAAATTAATTTGATCATCGGAATATTTATAATTAAAATATTAAAATTTTCTAGAAGATTTAGCATTTTTTGTGGCAAATTTTGAAAAATTTGTAACCATTTTATAAACTCGTACTCTTTTTTAAACCTATTAAAATACAAAAAAACGAGTTATAAAATTTAAATTAAAATAAACTCTACGTAGTTAAAAATAATTAATTCTTCTTTGTGAGGAACATTTTGCAGTGTATTTTAAAGTTGTCCTTAACCATTACACGCCAAGATCATTTGAAATAAAAAAATATATTCATTATACATTTACAATATCTCTGTTAAAAGTATAAAAAAACAAAAAAATTGTGCCAAATTTATTTATAAACAAAGTTCTAGCGAGATTAAATGTTTCCAATTTGCTGTAAGCTCACGCGAGTACAATGTAGGGAATGGGTAAGAACAACACCCAATTTTTTGCTGGGAAAAAGTGTGGGAAGCTTTTAAGTGCTTTTTTTTTATAAATTAATTGTCTAGTTATGTTGGTCTGATTTTTATTCATTTTTATAAAAAGAAACATTAATTGAACTTATAACTTCAGTCTATTAATTTTTTGCTAAATATACATTTTAAAAAAATTGCGCGATTTTTTAAATGTATTTTGCTTTTCATTTCTTCCCAACTAACAATAAGTCCAGTATACAAGTTGGCAATAGCGCTACAATATATACAAGAAAAATTTTCTTTTTAAAAAATTCAAAAATTTAGCTAGAAAAAGGCCTAAATTTTTTGGTATCAAAAGTTACAAATTTGGATTGAATATTAGCAAAACGATTAAGGCTATTAATTGGCACTTACGGACATTTTCTTGTAGCAAACGTTTGTCTTTAACTGCCAGTAACAGAAAAGTAAATGCAAATACTTCTCTCCGGTTAATTTAACGAAAAAAATCTTCAGCAGTTAAATTTCCCCTAACTAACATGTGGAAATATATAGGCAAGATGACAGATATGTCCATAGTTACAGTTTTAAAAAGTTTCGTTAGCTAACCGGAGAACTAACGGAGCTTCAATGAAAATGGGGGTTAAAAAATGCAATTATTTAATTGATCAGTAATAATTCTAGCTTTTGTGAGACTATAACAAACCGCAGCAAAAAATTTTGGAAGTTCTTCTTAAGCCACAATTTAAAAGCACTTTCCAAAAATGTCCTCCCAAAGATGTTCTATTATTTTAACTGCAACAGGAAAGTTCATTTGAGTCAATTTTTATATCTCGCTTTTTCATATTTTTAAGGAAATTTAAAAATTTATTGTTTCAAATGGGTTAAAAACTAGATTAAAAATTAATAAAATAGCTGCAAATTATTTAAATTTTGCGAAAAAGATGCTAATCCTTTCTAGAAAAATTGCCAAATTTTGAAAATAACTTGATGTCAAACGTTCCAGACAGAGCGTTATAATGCAATTAAAAAAATCATTAAAAAATTTTAAAAAATTTTATTCGTTCAAAATAGTACAAAATCTCTTTATTCACATCCAAATCACACTGGATTCGCATCACACCTTAAGAAGTGATGCAAATTCATTGCAACGCAGTTAACTTGTGGACATCCGTCTATGACAAGCCCATGTTAAAATCAATCGCTTCTGCGCCAAATTTTGGCGCACTTCCGGATCTAAAAAGAACATTTTCATTCATTACTTTTTTGCGACGATTTTTTTTTTTTGGAATATTTAAATCATAATAGCTTGTTTGCGTAGCTCGTACATTTGATTACTATCACAAATTTTTAGCTGGTAGTCCTTGTTTATATTTCACAGTAAAAACATGTTTCCCAGTTAAAAACTTGCAATTATCACAAATTCATCAACAAATCCAGAAATTGTACTAAAATTAAGAAAATATAAATATCTTTCCGTTTTAATTGGTTTAAAAGCCGCTGGAATTAATGAATAAATTCGCGAACGTGTACACTTCTACTAAATTTTACCCAAAGAATAAAACCCATATCTTACTATCTTGCAAGTTTATACTGAATAACTTTATTGGAAAATTACCTAAACAAACCTATTGTTGTCCAATTTTTCGTAAAAAGAAATCCATTCCATAACTCTTTAATGCCCGCAATTTTTTCTTAGCATGACACCTGAAAAAAAGATTGTACGGTTTCAAAGATTTTGTAAACTAATGATTTTGGTATTGATTCCGAATTGGAATTTATTCGTTATTTTCAGCTTTTCTTCAATGAGCTATCAAAGAGTGCTTTAAAAACGCGCTAACGACAAATTTAAAATTTCCAAATCAAAGACTCGACTTCAGTAGAGAATTATTCCTACTGTATACTTTAAAATAAAGTATTGAAAAACATCTTCTATTTTGAACGCCTTTTTTGTTTGTGGTCAAAGATACAAAAACTCCACAAATTTAAAGACTTTTCTTTAATTTTAAGAAATTTTTTAGAATTGACCCTGCCTTCTTGTCATGTAAACGATACCCATTTTTAAGTTGAATCACTTTAACTATAACGACAACCGACTTTATCGGCTTTTGACAAGGAAAAAAGTTTATATAAGAGATAATTCACAAATGCTATTATTAACAAAAATTCGCGTTCGTATTTTTAAGACTTAAACTCTTTGGCCCTCACGACAAGCGTACAAAGTAATTCACATTCTACTATTTTTATTAGTAATATCATAATAAATTTAGAAATATATAATAAATAAAAAAAATACACGAGTCAAATGCTAATAGTTCTAAATGTAATGTTTCAATTGAGCTTTGAAATATGTGAAAAACCTTATCTGGCATACAAGCTTAGATAGAACGCCATTTATCCATATTTAATGAACTGTCGAAAAAAAAAAAACAAAATGAAAAAAAGGAAAAAAGCAAAAAGCTAAATTAAATTTTTTGCCCTCTAAACGACTTCAAAAAAGCTGAATCTTGCGGAAAAATAGCCTAATTGCAACGCTGGCCATAAATGTGTTGATAAAATGTTCCATGTGTCTAGTTTCGTATTTCCTTTTAAATTCTGTTTTGTCGGTATTTGAATATTGTAATCTTATATTTATTGTAGAATTTTGCTAATTGAATGAATTCCTTTTTATGATTCATTTTTGCCAAGCAGTTCGCAGGTAGAGCTCAAAAAATTCGTCCATTGTTGCAATACTTTAATTGTTTTAAATAAATCTTATTAAATTGTTTATTGTTGTTATAATATTTGTACTTAACAATAAGGAAAGGATAAAACCTATATTTTGTGCATTCAATCCCATTTTAAGTAAGTTGTCCAAGCAATAAAATTCAAAAACAAGCTTAAAATGCTGTTAAGCTCAAGATATGAAAATTTGACCCCGACATCAAATGAAAACAGGCCCAAAAAATATGAGAGGCCCCTGTTTTTTCATTACGTTGTAGAACCCAAAATTAAAATGAAATAGACCACCCAAATATTATGCAGAATCTGTGTTGTTGTATCACATATAATTATTGGGTATCATTTTCATTAGACAATGTGGGGCTCTTTGCCATGGGTCCCAAGTTCATAGCGCCGCTTAATCCACAAAAGTAAATTCCCAAGTTTTTTGATAGTAAAGAATTTCGGCGCTAAACATCAGATTTCATACCGAGTATAAACGTGGTATTAATTGAATATTCCTTATAAAAAAAAACAAATACGCAATGGCTAACGACATGCCACCAAATTTAAATCTATTTTATTTTTCGCGGGGATTTACAATAAAATTATCACTAATAATTTTTGTGCTTAGCACGTGCCAATTATTTTAATCTTCAGCATAATAAAAAAAAGAAACTTCAAGATGTTTTTAAAGATGAATTGAGAATGTTGGTATCGAAATCAACCATGAAGAAATGAGAAGATGACAATTTTGTTTTGGTCGTTGTAGCAAATGTTTCAGCTACACAGAAAAAAATTCACGAAAATTTTTCCAATTAAAATCTTATGGATTTTTAAGAAATATTCAATTAAAAATTTAATTGATTCTAGCAAATTTTTTAATTGATAACAAAAATCAATCAACACAAATTATAGTATCAATTAATTTTTAATGGATCAAATTAATTTTTAATTCGATATTACATTTCTGTGATTGAAGACATTTCAATTTAAAAAATTAATTGGATTCAATTAATTCGTGATTGAATCAGATTTTGTTTTTTGTTGTGTACAGTTACTTCGCAATTTGTTGTTTTGTGCCGGAAATGAATTATATTTAAAGATGTAGGATTCGGCTGAATTTATGCAAGCTCATGGAGCCAAGACAAAAACTCAAAGAAGATAGGAAATTGGCTTGCATCAATATACCAAAATGTTGCAATTTACGCAATGTTAGTTCCATACATGTTTTTGTTAATTTTTTTTTATTTGTTTTTTTCGTTTTTATTCTTAAGGTGAAGTATTAATGTTCGAC
>PGFW01053536.1:0-11680 GCA_003123925.1 Haematobia irritans | reverse complement strand
AAAATTCTCGCAAATATTAGATTTACTTATTTTTTAACAAATCTTCATTCAAAACTATCACCCTAATAAACGCTTGCTTCTTTTGCTTGTCTTGAAACAAAAAAGCAAGCGTTTATTAGGGTGATAGTTTTGATGAATTTGTTAAAAAATAGTAAATCTATATTTTGGCGAGAATTTTTCATTTCATTTATTATTCTCCAAAGTAATATATACAAGTCCAAACCATAGCTATTACAAACAATTATTACAAATTTATGCAGCAAACTAGATACAATAACAGGAATATTAAGAAAGATATTTTAAAAAAAGTTAAAATTTAATAACAATTAAGCTAATAAAAATATAAAATAAAAATAATAGATTAACAATTTAAAGAAAAGAAAAGGGCAGAATAATTTTTATATTAGGTTATAGAAATTATTGTTATTTTGTTATTTTTAATTAAATCTATGTAGATTAAGAGAACTGTCTTAGTAAATAAATATGGTTTATTTGATGTTTAGTAACGAATCCATTATGTGTTGAGTTTGACCTTTTGGGGGAAATTACGTGAGTTAAGTGTTGTGATGTGAGCGGGATTTAGGGGTCAAGTTAATGGGAGGGGATATCCACTTGACCATGGTAGGGTTGGGCGGCTGGAGGTTTCCATCTACCTCCCACTTGCGTTGAATCTGTATTTGGTGAAGTGCGAGGGCAGTTCGGAATCTTCTTAGCCTAAAAGCGCGGTATAAACAGAAAAAAGTTAAGTGTTTTGAAAACTTCCATCTCTGTTATGAACACATGTTAAATTTTGTTTCGAAACAGGTGTTCATCTCTGTTATGAACACATGTTAAATTTTGTTTAGAAACAGGTGTTCAAAAAATACGCATCCGCTATTTTTTACAATGGAAAAATTAGAAATGCGTGCTGTCATTAAATATTTACATAAAAAAGGTTTATCGGGACAAGAAACTCATAATGATATGGTGAATGTGTTAGGTGAAAGTGCTCCTTCATATGCAACAGTAAAAAATTGGGTTGCTGAATTTAAACGTGGTCGTACAAGCATTGAAGGTGAACCACGTAGTGGACGTTCAAAAACAGCAACAACAACAGAAATTGTAGCCAAAGTGCATGATATGGTATTAAATGATCGACGAATAAAAGTGCGTGAAATTGCTAATATCATGGGCATCTCAAATCATCGAGTCCATTTAAATTTGCATGAAGAAATACAGATGAAAAAGCTTTCTGCAAGCACCCATGCATTTGTTAACAGTCGATCAAAAACGCATAAGAATGAACATTTCTCAAGCTTGTTTGGATCGTTTTAAGCGAAATAAAATGGATTTTAAGCGTCGTTTCATAACTGTTGATGAGACATGGATCCACCACTATACTCCAGAGACAAAAGAACAATCCAAACAATGGACTGAAGCTGGAGGAAGTGCCCCAAAGAAGGCAAAAACAATTCAATCGGCTGGTAAGGTTATGGCAACGGTTTTTTGTTACTTCAAAGGTATTTTATTGATTGACTATCTGCAAAAGGGTAAAACAATAAATTCAGAGTACTATTGCAACCTTTTGGATCAATTAAATGTACAAATTCGAGAAAAACGTCCTGGCTTACAACACAAAAAAATAATTTTTCATCAAGACAACACACCAGCGCACAAGAGTGTACGAGTTGCTTGACCACCCACCTTATTCTCCTGATTTAGCTCCCAGTGACTTTTACTTGTTCCCAAATCTAAAAAAATTCCTTGCTGGCAAGCGTTTTACCTCAAATGAAGATGCAATTACAGTTGTAAACCACTATTTTGAAGACCTTGAGGAAAACTATTTTAATCAAGGGATAGAATTGCTAGAAAAGCGTTGGACTAAGTGTATTGAAGTTTCAGGAGATTATATTGAAAAATAAAAATATTTTTGAAGAACTAACTATTCTCTTTCATTGTTACCGAACCGCCCTCGTAGTGTAAAGTTTTTTTTTCCTTTTGTTTATTTTTTGGCTACGGTCTTAGGGCGGAAATGATGGGTCGGGACCTGCCCTGGAGAGGCGATTACAGCGAGCTGGTGCCCGAAATCATTTCTTTCAGCCGCACAATAGGTCACCGTAACAGATGTCCGTGAAAATAAAGTTAACTTTAAAATTTATGATAACATTGTCTTAACGTTAACAGAATGTTAACAGAGCTCTGCTAAGTGCTTAACAGAGAAAAAATAAAGTATACTTTAAAAAGAACAAATAGTTAAAATAAAAAAAAAAAAAAAAACGATAATTGTGCAAAAACTATAGAGGGGGCAGTATACACCCGTATACCAAATTTTAGGGCACGATGAGTAGAATCTAAATCCGAAATAATTTCATAAAGTTCATTGCCAGAATTCGAACTTTATGAAATTATTTCTGATTTAGATTCTACTCATCGTGCCCTAAAAAGATGGCTTCCACTCTTTGACAAGCCATGTAAATTCATTGCCCCACTTCCGGATCCAAAAAGAACATTTTCGTAGCTATTTTCCAGAAATAAATTTTGAATTTTCTGGTATATACGTAAAATCGCCTGTAGTCAGCAAAATATATGGAAAAAACCGTCGAATTCAAGGATTATCGCCAATCATGCCTTCAATTCCAAGATCACCCTTTACGTCCACTGATCCGCCACCGTCTCATTCGACCACTCAAAAGACAAGAATTTGAACTCCCGCCAAGCGCAAGACTAGTTTCAAATGCAAATATGCCAGATATTTCAGAAAGTTTAATCAAACGAACGAAAGAGATGCTATCTCAAATATTTGCGCAAAGGAGTTTGATACAATCAATGGTAGAAAATAACAATTCAATTAACCAGAATTCTATTGCTGCATTAAGGGAAGCATTTCGGAATGTTCAAGACAATCTATTAATATGCAACTCCAATGGATCTGCATATTAATAGGTCCCACTGTTACGAATATACCAAGTAATATTGCACAATCAAATATTGCGCCGGAAAACTCTTAATCTATTCGCAAGAACGGAGTGCGCGTTTTACAACAGGAATTGAAAGTGCGGCTGCTCGGGAATAGTAAATAACCCTTCATGTGCTTTGCACAGAACTATGAGAATCAATTAAAAACCGCAATTAAATGTCATTCCGTCCTGTCAAAAGAAACTGTATCCTCTTCCAACTTTTTCCGGTTCGCCTGAGGAATGGCTAACTTTTTTATGAATATCGTTTGTCATATCAAATCAAGAGTTTGTGTTATTCAGATTTACAAAATATTAATGCGCTTGAGGGACTGTCTACATGGCAGAAGCCAGAGAATCCGTCGAATCGCTAATGTCAATAAATGCCAATAATAAAAAATCTGTCAGAGACTTTTGGACGTCCGGAACAATTAATCAAGTCGCAAATTACAAAGTCCGTTCTTTGCCACATTGTTGCGAGAATGATTTAAGTTCGCTTTCATATTTTGCCAATAAGATAAGTAACTATGACAACATTCCTTGAATCGGTGGGCGCGAATGTTTATCATTTAGTTAACCCATTTACTTTTAAGTGAGCTTCTATTAAAAAACACCCATTAACCAGGCGTTTACAGTGGGCCGAAAAGTGCCTTGTCTTTGAGTGGGTGCCCACAGTTAACGCATTTTTCACACATCGTTGTTCCGACCTTACGAAAAGTCAATCAATATAGCTATATTGACTTTCTTCCCATTACAGAAGAAATCGAAAGTAATAGTGGATACGCAGGCATGGCTAATGGCAACATGCGCTTGCAAATTATGTAACAATGAATGTCAATCGTTAGCGGGCTGTATAATGTTTTTAAATTGCCAACAGACTTAAGGTGGCAAAGGATTAAGATGCTCAAGGCATGCTTCTCGTGTCTTTAAGTTCGGACATCCGCACAAATACTTGCTATAAAAAGCAAGATGTGGAATAAAAAAGTGCGATCGATACCATCATACTCTCTTACATCCCATATTAAGAATCACCAGGAATTGTTCAACACGTTTTTTGTCATGTTAGACATCTTAAAAAAGAAAATATTAAGAATAATGGGACTCGCAAAGTAAATGTGAACATATTATGAAATATAGAGCAATCGAAGCGAATATGGAAATCGAATAAAGGATCAATGGTTATTGAGAGCCCTATCACGAATATTACAAAACAAACGAATTTATCTACAAAGCCTCCTTAAGATTGACTCCCTTATTTGGTGATAGTAATAATAGCAGAAAGGATGGAGCCAAAGCAAGGGCTAAATCTCCTAAAATAACAAAATTAAAACTGGCCAAACTGTTGTAGATGTGTCAACAATTATGAAAGGTTTTCAAAAGTCCGACCGAAATAAGAATGAAAGGTCACAGCATATAATTAAAATATATTGAACAAAGTCTAAAAGAAATAGAAGTCGAAATCAGAAGGAGGCGGTAGTAAGGATGTAAAGAAAAGATTAACAAAAGAGAATGATGCCAATGAATCGGATGAGACTTGTGATGGATATGACGAGGATGAAGTGTGTGATTCTTCTGGTGGTAAAACATTTTGTATTATAAAGCGTAATGACAATAAGACTTCAACGTTAGATGCAAACAATGTTTCTTCCAAACTTAAAAACTATAAGCTATTAAAATCTAGAGTTAATATATTAATAGATCTATAAGGAAATGAAGGACACTGTTCGTGGTGACTATCGGTCAAACGACAGTGAGAATAGTTCCTCGCTACTGCCACTGGCAAAGTTACAAGATTCAAAGGGTAGCAGATTGACGGAACCCCTTGACTCATCAAGGGCTGATGTGAAGATGTGGTCCAAAATACGGAAACAGGATGTGTGAATTGCCTATGCAATTCACGGGGGAGAGATTGTTAGTTAACGAGGAATTGTTTTACGGGGGAGAGATTGTTATTTATTGTTAATTAATTTGTTTATCAGGATGCCTTGGACACGAAAATTGTAAGTCATTTTTATTGAATATGAAATATATTGTAACTTATAATTAATTTCAGCAAATAAACGAACTCTTACAATTGTTCATGAAACTGTTTATTAAATTTCGTTAAATTTTCAACAATGGGAAAGTTTCACAGGGTTTTTAAAAAATCGATATATCAAAGAACTCGACCCCCATTTTCGATGAAGATGTTTCTAGCACAAAAAAATCTATTTCTGCTCAGTGTTATTTCTGTAAAGGATGGAGTTGAGTTTTAGGAGGGCCTAAACACAGAGAAAAAATATTGTCCTGAAGCCAAATATTTCGTGCCTTTAAAGTACGAAGGTGAATTTTGCTTAGCATAAAAGATGCACTTATTTGTATAGTTTTTTCCTTGCCCAAAAGTCGATGAACTTTTCAATAAAGTTTATTTTGCCTTATACTGAAGTGATTCGATTTAGAATTGGGGTATCCTAAAATTAAAGGAAAATTTTGTTTTTTGCCTTAATGTCAACTGGCTTTGAAATGAATGAAAATGTCTTTGAGCATTTAAAAATAGGGATACTTTTTTTCAAAACTTTAAAGACTTTTTTACTTGAAACAAAGTATAATTTCTACTTGTAGATGAGTCTGAATTTGGAAATTTAAATTGTTGTTAACCTGATTTTAAAGGAATCTGACGAAGAAAAAAAGCTGAAATAACGAATCACGTACGCAAAACTTAGATTTAATACAGAGTTGTGTCTTAAATTTGTCCTTACTTCAATTCTCCGCTTATTTGGGTCGGAATCAATACCAAAATCATTAGTGTAAATACAAAATCTTTGGAACAGAGCATGCTTTTTTCAGTGCAGAGTTGTGTAACGATTATTGCTAAAAGCCATTCTATGGTTTCATACCATATATAGTATTGTAAAGCAGTTAGTCTAGTCAATAGTAAAATATACAAATCCATGTTTCATTCATTCGATACGGACTTTTTACAGCTTTGCTTAAAACCATATTTGCCTTGCAGCATTATGTTGCACTTAACTCTCGTCTACTTCAAAGAAAAAAAAAAAATAAACACTTTGCTTTAATAGAGACACGCCAGACGGGCAAACTGAAATAAGTAGAGACCTTAAAGAAAACCGGTTTTGAATAAATAATCTTCTATTGGTCATTGACTCTTGCTGGTTGGCACAGATTAATTTGAAAAGAAGCCAGCAATAAAATCCAAATCAACTATATATTATTTCCTACATACAAAATCCTTGCCATAAAAGTACAAATGATAATATCTATAGGGAATCAAATATAATGATTTTTAGGAAAGTATTCCGAAATTCCTAGAGTTTTTCAATTATTTTTCTGACACAACTTACACGGAAAGTTTTCTTTCCAATATTTTTAATTACTATCAATTACAGCAAAAAATGGTTTTAAGCACTTGACAACTTTTCCATAAAACAAAGAAAGCTTCCAAAAAAGTACGTTAGTTTAGTTTTGCGAATATTGAAGAATTACAAAAAAAAAAAAAACTTAAATTAACATCAATATTCTTACTACAACCTTTTTTTAAATATCTAAATCTTTATTAACTTGAAAATATTTCCGGTCTTCACCGAAGTGTCGAACGTGGGCCTGCACAATAGCAATCAGAGGCCTTAGCCCACACTCACCCACAAACGCTTTCAAGACCGATACATCGAAACGTCAATTCAAATCGTTTGTTGATATTGATGGTATTATGGCACATCAAGGCATAACATTCGTAACTATTTACAGCGAGATGATCTTTAATAACTATGAATTTACAAATTTTATTTCTCATTTTAGTTTTTGTATTGTTTTTTAATGTTATGCTTCATGTTTACTTTGTTATTTTCGGCATATATTTCTGTATAAATTTACATTTTTTGCATATATTATTCTTTTTTAATTTCAGTGTTGATCTAAACTACAAGAGTAGCTTTACCTTTACAGAGGCAAAAGTATATGTTTGTCAAATGTATTTGCGGCAAAAGTCCTTTAGACTTTGCCCAAGATCGATGAACGACCGTTTCAGATATCACGGCATTCCTCATCAGCATCCTCTACAATCAGCGAAACTATTCAACCTAATAATGTGAATAAATATATTTTTCCACTTAAAATCAACAAAAATGATAAAATTCTCATAATTTTGCCAAAATAAACTTTTCTCAAGAAAAACTTCCATGGAAGTGAAAGTCAAACGTATACATTTTCAAATCCCAGTTGGCGTGGAACATTTTTAATTTCTGCCTTTAATTTTTTATCCTGCCGCCATCCTGTTGGAACAGGCGTATTAAAAGGGTATTGTTAAGAGCTTTGATAACCTTTTAAAAAAAAAACGCATAAAATTTGCAAAAATCTCATCGGTCTTTTATTGAAAACGATAGATGTCCAGACATTTACTTTTGAAGATAATTTCATTTAAATGTTGTACCGCGCTGGCGTCTTAGGTGGTCTCATTCGGCGAAAGAATCCAATTGTTGGCAACTTTCATTTCCCGGATTAGCGCCGATTCTTCGGAAATGTTCTTCCAAAGCTGGAATAGTTGCATGGCTTATTTCTGTAGACTTTGAGACTTAGACGTAGCCCCAACAAAAAATTAGTCTAAAGGTCGTATAATCGCGATTGATCTTTGGCTGGCCAACTTTACCGGTCCATTTCTTGAGATGAATCTGTTCTCCTGAAGTTTTTCCCTCAAATGGCCATAGAATCGCGAGCTGTGTGGCATGTAGCGCCAGTCTTGTTGAAACACATGTCAACCAAGTTCAGTTCTTCCATTTTTTGGCAACAAAAGTTTGTTAGTATCGAACGAATGCGATCGCCATTCACGCGTAACGTTGCGATGCCAACGAGCATCTTTGAAAATAATATTTGTCCAATGATCCACCCAGCTACAAAACCACACGCAAACAGCATTTTTCGGATGCAATTGGCAGTTCTTGAAACGGGCTTCTGGTGCTTTCACTCCAAATGTCGGGCAATTTTGCCTTATTTCGTAGCATTTCAACCAGAAAATGCCTCATTCGCTGAAACAAATTTGCTCGATAAAAAAGCGGATTTTCTGCCAACTTTTTCTTTAGGCCCATTCACTGAAAATTTCGACGTTGTGTGCAGATTCGTAAGCTAGTTCTATGATGAAATGTCGAAAGCCATTACGAGAGCCAGTCTTTCTCTTTGACACCCGATGTCTGAAATCCCACGTGATCTGTCAAATAACTAATGCATTTGAAGAATCCTAACCTTCAAAAGAAGTCACCCTTTATTAGATTTGCCTATAGAACAAAAACCAGATTGTCACTTAATCCAAAACTCTGTAAGCCCCTGTTTTAAATAGCCTGAGCTCTCATAATTTTAGAACAATCATGTTGCTTTTACCGGCAAATGGAATATCCATTCTCTTGAGATTTCGGCATGTACTCGGATTTAGCTATTTACATTTATAGCAGTTTAACGCATTTTTTTAAATGATTACAATGTTATGTTCGAACTTCTTTTTGTGCCCTTCTGTTACACAATGGTTTGGACTTTTGCCGAAGGGAAGCTTTTGGAGGAAAAAAGCAGATAACGAGGAATAGAAATTTTGTGGAATGGATTTCAACTGACAATGATACGCCACGAAAGAAATTAGCTCTTTGCCTTTATTATAAAAAAATCATTTTTAATAAACGTAAGGGCTTTCATATTTTCTGCGACTGATAAAATATATTGACCTAATATTGAAGATTATGCAACTTAAATTTTTAGGATTCGCAAATCTTACGCAATGCTAAGGACAATTTTTTTTTAAAAATAATTGACATTTTAATTAAAAGAAAGGTTTATAATCCTTGTTCAATTTTTTTTTTTCATTAAATTTAGGGACACAAATCTTGAAATTTTTGCATCGCCTCTTGTTGAAGTTGTAGTATTCTTTGAAGTAAGGCAAATGTTTCCTTAAAAATAAAAGAAAAACATTTTTTTAATTTAAAGAAATCGTTCTTTAACTTCAAAACTGGACATATTGAATGGATTCTTGAACAGTCTAGGGATAAATGCGTTCATATTGGCGGAGTCCACCGTGGTGCAATGGTTAGGCAATGCCGCCGCCTTGCCAACATCAAAGTCGTGGGTTTCGATTTCCTGCGTCGACCCGAACACCAACAAGTCTTTTCAGCAACGCGTAGATTATCGCACCTCAGTAATGCTTGTGACATTTTCATGGAGGGTTTCAAAGTTCTCTAAGGCTGGTTGTCAACTGCATTGCTTAAACGCCGTTCGGACCGGCCTTATAAAAATGAGGTACCCTTAGATCATTCGAGCTGTTAACATGGAATCGGCGCAGCACTCAAGTGTACGAGAGAAGTTTTCACACCCATGTGGTATAACAATGACTGAAGTAGTCTAAGTGAGCCTTGATACATCGGGCATGCCACCTAACCTTAACCTTTACTTAACTTAGCTGCTAAGATTTAGTTTAAGCGATTTGCATCTTTGGGTTTTAAAGTTTTTTTTAGCATTAAGAAACAGTTTTTACTTTTGAAGTTACTTTGCATAATTTGGGGATTTTTGAAACTCGAATTTGTTTGTAACATGAATACCTTTATTAATACATCCGCAAACATGGAGAATAAACAATTCGATGAGATGGGATCTGTATCCAAATCTTTAATTTTTAATCGATTCCTAGTATTTAAAGGCCAGGGAGGTCTCCTCAGAATGTCTTTATTTTTAAAGAAGTCGCATCTTTGGCCTCGGAAATTCAATACAACCTCCTTAACAGGAAGGTCAAAATCTTTGGATTTCCAAGTAAAACTTTTTTTTGGTGAGTGTGCATTGTAAAAAAGACTTAAAACACGGAAAGCATTTTGAAAGTTTCATGAAAAAATTGCTTTACGAAATATGTGCCATAACACTCCTCTATGGACAAGTGTTAGTTTTGGCAGTTATTTGACCCACACACATAGTAGTATTGCGCAATAGGCCTGCAGTTAGTGATGTTTCAATTTAGTTAAAAAATTGTTTATTGGCACGGCCAATCTGCATCTTAGGGCTTTCAGTATTACATCCGCAAGGCTTATTAACATATTCGCAAGCCAAAAAGAAAATGAAGATACAATACGTAGAAAATTTGATCAAATGCAAAAATCAAAATTTTTAATAAAACAAGTAAGGAAGTCTAAAATCGGGCGGGGTCGACGGTGTTCGATACCATAATCACCATCGGGTCAAATGGTGATTAGGGCTATATATAAAGGTTTGTTCCAAATACATTACATTTAAATATTCAAACACGATCTGGGACAGAATTTGATAGACTTCTACAAAATCCTTATTAGACTTCAAAAATTTAAGTCGGCTAATGCACAAGCGGTGGAAACACAATGTTAGTGCTAAAAAAACTTTCTGCCAAAAAGTGATATTTATGATTTATCGCTCGATATTATATGTATTATAAGTCTTAGGAAAATTTAGCAGTTCATTTTTTACCAAACTTTTTCGACTTAAGCAGTTGGCGATTGGACAATGGAAAAGTGTTTGCTTATTTTGACCATTTTTTGTCGAAATCAGGAAAAACATATATATGGGAAGCTATATCTAAATCTGAACCGATTCAACCAAATTTAGCCACGCATAGCTTACAATGCTAATTTTCTACTCCCTTTGTTGCAAAAATATTTCAACTAAATCGCGAAGCAAAAAAATTTGACCTCTATGCGGGTCCATTTTTTTTTATGAGGAGTTTAAATGGCGGGGAAAGCTTTATTATTATGGGGGAGCTAATATCTAAATTATCTCCTCCTCTGCTTTTTTTTTTCATTTCATTTATTATTCTCCAAAGTAATATATACAAGTCCAAACCATACATATTACAAACAACTTATTACAAATTTATGCAGCAAACTAGATACAATAACAGGAATATTAAGAAAGAATATTTTAAAAAAGTAAATTAATAACAATTAAGCTAATAAATAATTATAAAATAAAAATAATAGAGTTAACAATTTTAAAGAAAAGAAAAGGGGACAGAATAATTTATATTAGAGACAGGGGTTATAGGAAATTATTGTTATTCTTGTTATTTTTACATCTAATCTATGCTAGATTAAGGGAACTGTCTTTAGTAAATAAATATGGTTTATTTTTGATGTTTTGTAACGAATCCATGATGTGTTGTGTTCGGTCTTTTGGGGGAAATTACGTGAGGTAAGTGTTGTGATGTGAGCGGGTTTCAGGGGTCAAGTTAAATGAAGGGCATATCCACTTGACCATGGTAGGGTTGGGCGGCTGGAGGTTTCCATCTACCTCCCACTTGCGTTGAATCTGTGCGTTGTGAAGTAGTGTAAAGATTTTTTTGTTTTATTTTTGTATCCTTTTGTTTACTTTATTTGGCTACGGTCCTAGGGCGGAAATGATGGGTTGGGACCTGCCCTGGGTAGGCGATTAGAGCTAGCTGGTGCCCGAAATCATTTCTTTCAGCCGCACAATAGGTCACCGTAACAATATGGCGCCCAAACGTAAAGAGATCCGGTATCGTCAATACCGCGTTAGAAAATTTTGTGTATGTCACCGAAGCACGAAGCAATAGCCACTAGTTTAGAAAGATAATAGCCCAACACTGAAACCGGATTCGAAAGTTTAAAATTTCGAACTTTTCGTAACCGTTTTTGGAAAATTCAAAAGTCAGTGATACGAAAATCGAGGTTTTGAACTATAGATGAAGGAGTAGGTGAATAATTCAGAACAGGGAGATGAAGTGGCATACCTATTAGTAG
>PGFW01053531.1:1115-12637 GCA_003123925.1 Haematobia irritans | reverse complement strand
TACCTTAGACTAGTAGACTTGGAAGTCTCATTTTAAAGGGTCTATATTTTAACATATAAAGAGCCATTTTTTAGCTATTATCGTTTTGATGATGCCACTGGCTTAAACAGCAAGTATGTGCTCTGTTAAGAAAGTTCAAAAATTGTGTTCTATAGGTTCGTAAATCAGCAGAATTGTCGATTTTGGAGTGAAGATCAGCCAGAAGCTTTGCAAAAGCTACCAAAAATGGGCTCGTGGCATCATTGGACCGTACTTCTACAAAAATGATGCGACGTAACTGTGAATAGTGAGCACTACCGTGAGATGATACGAGGCTTGTCTTTTTTATTGCGGGATTAGACAACCATAGTGTTGCAATCTGCAAATTAATAGATCTAAAGTAATGCTTGGCAACTTTGAGGTTATACATATTCAGAAGGTTTTGACAAATGGGCGCTTTTTGTGTTCTTTACAGCAACTTAAAAGATTCATCTCGCCAAAAAAATTGAATTAGCACGTAAACATTTTTGTACGATTATTTTATACAACTTTCAATGTGGATTAACTCGACAACAGTGTATGGAGAAACTTAATTAAATTTTAGGCAATGGAACTCCGTCAAGGACCAGTGTTTATCGAATTCAACCGAGGTCGTAGTTCACTCCAAGACGAATTTCATGAATCAGTTGTTGTCCCGGAAGCATTGATGGTGTACGCCAACTGATATTGGAAAATCGTCATGTCACCTATCATCATGAGATTCAGGCAATCTTATGTTAGGTATTAGTGGGACGAGCATACATTCAATATTGACTGAACATATAAACTCAAAAAAAATTGGTCGCGTTGGATTCCACACAATTTGACAATCGCTAAAAAAAGGATCGTGTCAATTGGTAGCAAAAACAAAATGCTCCAAAAATACGATTGCGGTGCTTCGGAAACAGGTCTATGACATGCGTAACAGGTAATAAATCGTGGATTTATGCTTATGGGCCCGAAAGTAAACAGCAGTCGGCTGTTGTTCAAGATGAGTCAAACCCAACAGAAGTAGAAGTAGAAAACCGCGACATGTCGCAATCGTACCGCTAGAAAAAAGCAGAACAGTCAAGACGGATCACTCTCACCACGACATTGCGAGCTCTCACAAGTCGGCTCAAACAACTGAATTGTTGAGCACTCAAAACATTGATTAAATGGGTCTTCTGCCGTCTTGTCCTTGACATCTTTCTATTCCCGTACGAAAAAGTGAAATGCGAGGTCAACCTTTTTTTCGACACCTGAAGAAGCGGTTGATGCCGTTCAGAATGCATGTTTGGAGATACTTCAATCAGAGAAAAAACCAAAACAAAAACAAATTATAAGGTGGGGATTAGGGTTTTTTCCGGGAACGGGATCCGGGAATTCCCGGAAAATTTTTATTTTTTCGCTTTCAGAGAAAAATCCAAAAAAAATTTATGAGGTGGCGATCCGTTTCTTGGTAGACGTGGAATTTTTCATAAAATATGTGAAAGTATTGTTCAAAATGTCTATACACAGAAAAAAATTTCACGAAATTTTTTCCAATTAAAGTCTTGAGTTTTAAAAAATATTCAATTAAAAATTTAATTGATTCAACAAATTTTTTAATTGAAAAAAAAATTAACTGTATCAATTAATTTTTATACCCTCCACCATAGGATGGGGGTATATTAACTTTGTCATTCCGTTTGTAACACATCGAAATATTGCTCTAAGACCCCATAAAGTATATATATTCTGGGTCGTGGTGAAATTCTGAGTCGATCTGAGCATTTCCGTCCGTCCGTCCATCTGTTGAAATCACGCTAACATCCGAACGAAACAAGCTATCGACTTGAAACTTGGCACAAGTAGTTGTCATTGATGTAGGTCGGATGGTATTGCAAATGGGCCATATCGGTCCACTTTTACGTATAGCCCCCATATAAAACGACCCCAAAATGCAAACCATGCAAAAATTGGTCCACATCGTTCCATAATTATATATATCCCCCGATTTGGCTTTCGGAGCCTCTAAGAGAAACAAATTTCATCCGATCCGGCTGAAATTTGGTACATGGTGTTCGTGTATGGTCTCTAACAACCATGCAAAAATTAGTCGACATCGGTCCATAATTATATATAGCCCCCATATAAACCGATCCCCCGATTTGGCTTTCGGAGCCTCTAAGAGAAACAAATTTCATCCGATCCGGCTGAAATTTGGTACATTGGTGTTGGTATGAGCTTTAACAACCATGCAAAAACTGGTCCACATCGGTCCATAATTATATATAGCCCCCATATAAACGCTATCGGCCAGATGTTAAGCTTGGCGGAGCCTCTAAGAGAAGGCAAATTTTCATACCGATCCGGCTGAAATTTGGTATATGTGTTAGTATATGCGTCTCTAACAACCATGCCAAAAATTGGTCCACATCGTTTCCATAATTATTATATATCCCCCGATTTGGCTGCGGAGCCTCTAAGCAGAAACAAATTTCAGTCGCGATCCGGCTGAAAATTGCGTAGCATGGTGTGTAGAATATGTGGTCTTTAAACAAACATGCAAAAATAGGTTCCAGCTATTCGGCGTCCATATTATATATAGCCCCCATATAAACCGATCCCCAGATTTGCACCTCCGGAGCCTCGTGGAAGAGCAAAATTTCATCCCGATCGGTGAAATTCTGGTACGTGGTTGTAGTATTTGATATTTAACAACCGCATGGCCAAAAAGTGGCCGCTAATCAGTCCATAATTCCAAATTATAGCCCCCATATAAAACCGATCCCGAGATTGTTTTGGAGCCACTTGCGAGGAGGCAAAATTTCATCCGAGTCAGTTGAAATTTGGTAGGTGCTATTTGTTTCTATATTTATTTGTATATGGCCGTTAAACAACCATGGCCTAACTTATGGTCCATATCGGTCTATAGTTATATATAGCCCTCAGATAAATAGCAATCCCCAATCAACACAAAAAATTGTCTATATCAAGTTCTATAGATTGTATATAGCCGCACATATAAGCGACCCCCATATTTCAATTCTGGCCTCTCTACGTACCGTGAAAAATATCCAATATCGACTCGATAATTATTTGTAAAACTTACCTATACATACCTTTTTTGTCTAATATATACCACGTACGGACTTAACTCACAATTTAGAAAACCGATGTAAAGCTATAGTCTTAAGATACACCAACCCATTAATTCGATTGTGGATGACAGTCTTTCGTAGGAAGTTTCTACGCAATGCCATGTGGAGGGTACATAAGATCGGCCTGGCGGGGGGGAACTTCGGCCGTATACTGTTTATTTTACTTTCAATTAATTTTTAATTGATACTATAATTTCTGTGATTGAAGACACTTCAATTAAAAACTTAATTGGATCAATTCATTTCGTAATTGAATCAGAAAAAAATTTTGTAATACATAAATATAGAAATCAGAAAAATAAAAAAGATTCTTGAGTTGAGTTTTGCCAATGAAATCCGAAATTCTAAAATTCACAACTGAACAACTAATGCGACCTCAATTCAGCGGATGCCTTAAATGGAATGACTTCCAAACTAGTTTCATATAATTTTTTTTATTCATCACTTTATTTTCACTACTTTTTTTTCGCCGGGTGGCATTATTAGTCCAAAATTAGTACATGTTGAAGAGACTGTAAATTTTTATTTCAGTATTTTAGAATAAAAAATAGTTTGCATTACTTACCTTGTTTAAGTTCATTTCTGCAGAAATTTCCCTGTTAAAGCTGTCATGGAATCATGGGCTTTCTTTAAATATTCGTTTATTTGTATTATTGATATGCGTTGCAGCCGGATTGTGCGACATTCGGTTGTATTTCTTTTTAAAGCTTGCCTGTGTTTAATGTATATTGCTTGTTGTGCATTTATTTGGTTTTGTAGGTTTTGTATTTGTTGCTTATATTTGGCAATGGTAAGCAGAGTACTACCATTATTTCCACTACGTGCTAACGATTGCTGGGCCCCTTGAAGATGCTACAATAAAGAAAATAGAATACGAAATACGAAAATATTATTTTCATGATCATTGTGTTTTTAGGAATGAAAATTTTCAAAATCGCAAAATTGGAAATCTAAAAAATAGATTGATCCATTTCTTAATGTTTTATTATTGTTTAAAATCGACTAATCCCCTTTTATAGTGACAAAAATCGGCTAATCGAACTTGAACGGAAAACCGAAAAGTTCAATTGAAATGAAAGAAGAATGTGATGTTTGAGATCTTTCTATGCTTCAAATTTACCAAAAAGACGAAAGTCGCGACTCCAAAAATCGACTTTTTTAACCATTGTGCACTCCTTGGTTCAATTTGGCCCAAATTTGATTTTAAAACGTAATTTTTATTGCTTTAGTTATTGGATATTTATCTGAAACTTTTATTATCCATTACAGGGACAAAATTTATGTTTTTAGAAGATAATAATAAAAATAAAATATTTCCATAATCCACTATATTTAAAAACACGATTAACACGCAATTATCCAAGGAGTGTACAAGGGTTAAAGTTATTAATTCGAAAAGAAGAAAAAATTAATTTTCCAAAACTTTGAAAAAGTCAGAAAGTTGAAAATCAGATTAGTTAAAAGTTAAAAAAAAAATTGGAAACAATTGTAGTCGAAAAAGTCAACTTTTTAATTCTCATTACAATCGCAAAAGTTTTTCTCACCTTAATATTGCTAAGTAATTGATTAAGGAGTAAAAGTGTGGTGGGAGCCAATGGCTGATTCAATATTTGGCTGGACAAGTAGCCACTATGTACGGCCAGTTGGATTTGTTGTACCAACATTCTTAGCTGCTGAGTTGATGGCTGATTCGTACTGTTCGAAACGGCAGCTGCCGCAGCATTCACTGCAGCCACATTCGAGCCCTGCCAAAAGGCTACAGCAGGATTAACAGGTTGGCCCAGCGGCACCGACATTATGTGGACCTTGATTAAGGTACTTTTGCACTTGTAAAGGTTGCATTGCATTGAGGGCATTTAGTTGGGGATTATTACCGCCAGCGCCGACGGAACCTCCACCATTGAGTTTAAGAGATTGTTCTGCAAGAGAAAGAAAAATTGAGAATTAATTATTTTGAAATTATGTATCTGGTTCACATCATCATGACCTACCGGAGGGAATGACATCGCATGGTGTAGCAGCTGCTGCATAACGACCAGGAAATGCGCCACCACCAGCAGTTGCAGCTGAGTTATGGTCCGCATAGGAACCGAGAGTATCATCGTGACGTCGCCAATTATCCATGCCGCCACCTAATCCACTAATCATAGACCTTAACATTTCGGTCGCTTCATCTAAATTCATATTGGCAGAAATAAGAGCTCGTTCAACGTCTTCCTTCTTGAAGCCGGCCTCCACTAGCAGTCGATATTGTTTACTTTGCTTTATTAAGTCTGTATTAATACCACCGAGATTAACGCCAGCATTGCCAAGCTTCTGCTGCTGTTGAGCTTTACTCATAATTGAATTGTGGGCAGCAGCGGCTGCTGACCAGTCATTGGGATTTAATTCGTTGCCATCGTTTGCACCGGAGGGGCCAGATCCACCAGCACTGCCCCAGCCACCTGCAGCATTGGAATTAGGTATTTTGGCTTGATTTGGTTTGTTCCAAGCAGATGCATTAGGTGGTTCGTTCCATGAGTTCCCTGTTTGTCCCATTGCCGCCAATTTGATTGGACTTGTCATCACCCCAATTGCCTGCGCCTGTCCCACTAACTCCGGATCCAGATCCACCAACTACGTTATGATTTTCTACATCTCCCCATCCGCCAGTGTTACGGTTGCCGCCTACGCCAGCTGAGGAGACATTTGGAGGACCAGTAGGATGAGACCACATGCCGTTATCTGGTTTATGAGGACCACCAACACCACCGGGGCCGCCAATACCAGAAACCAATCTTGCGCCAGGAGGACCCACTGCTCCTACACCCATTGTATTATTCGGATTACCTGGAGCACCAAGACCGCCGCCTCCAGCTCCTCCACCGCCAGCTCCACCTAAACCGGAAACTATACTTGCATTAGGGGCATTTTGTACACCAAGGGCATTGCGCATTAAATGATTGCGTGGATTAAGCGGATCGGAAACATCTTTCCAGTGGGAACCACCTCCTCCAATTCCAACTCCACCGGGTACTCGAGATTGCTGACCCCATAGAGAGGTACCGTCATCATAATTAGGTATGTTAGCGTCGTTGCGGAGGTGGCGATGGTTCTTCCCAACCCGAACCTCCTCCAGGGGGCTTTGGTGCCATAGAACCAACCATATCCTTTGCTCCACCCACCACCGACTGCGGTGGACCACCCCATTGAGAGCCTACAACATTGCCGCCTGCATTCAAACCACCAACAGTGCTAGGTCCTGCCAGACTGTTGGCATTTGGCACGCCACCCACAGTGCCGGCGCCACCAACATTCGGCCCACCAACTCCCATTTTGTTGAGACCAGGCATTTGATGTTGAGCGATGGGATGATGTTGACCCCACATTTCGGAGATGTACCATTAAGACGTCCCGAAAATGCCACGTGGGATCACCACGTATGGGATCACGAGGATCAATCATGCGCATATCACGCGGATCTCCAGCCGATCCAGCACGCATTGGATCACGCGGATCAACCGAACGAATATCTAATGGTCCACCAGCTCCCATAGGTCCACCACGAGGATCACCCCATCCATTGCCAGCTCCACCAGCACCTCCAGGGGTACCAGGCACATTGACGCCAACAGCATTCGAAGCACCTAAAAGGAAGCGAGAAAAAAAGACATTAATTAAAAGAATGCAAATGATGATTGGGATGGGCAAGAAATGTTTTATAGTTTCGAAATTACCTCCAGGTGTAACACCAGAGATAGCACCAGGAGCTGTCACATTTGATGTACACCAGCTCCAGATACACCAACACCTACACCACCTTGACCCCATTGAGGGGCCCATTGGACGGACCGGCGCCACCCGTACCGGCCGCTACTCCGGTAACTCCAACCACAGCTCCAGTCGATCCGGCCGGTCCACCCGTCCAAACGTTACTGGTATCATTGCAATCATCATCTTCACCCCAGGTACCACCCAAATTTGTGGATGGCGTATGGCCCCAGGGCGTTTTCTGTACAGGTTGTTGCGATGGCTGTCCACCATTTCGCAAATTGGATTCCCACAAATCGGTGCCATTATTTACGGTCGGTTTCCACATGGGCGATCCCGAGGGATCTTTATTTGTGGGCTCCGGCGAGCTTGGCACTTCCCAGTTCGTATCCTGATTGACATGCTGGCAACCCCATCCATCCTGAGAAAAAAGAGCTTCACGCATTGTGTGCAATTGCTCTAATTGATTTTTTGCTGCTGCAGCCGAAGTACCGCCACCTACTAAGCCGGCAATGTGATCGGCATTAGCATGACCACTAGTATTACTGATGATGGTGTTATTACTGTAATTACTGAATGAATAGTTTTCCAATCGTTGTTGTTGGCTGCTTGTTAGCTCTATTGCTGTCGCTGCTGCCTCTGCTGCTGCTGCCGCCGCTGCTATGGCCGCTGCTGCTGCTGGGCTGCTGCTACTATTACTGGCGTTTGGGATACAGTTATTATTATTGTTGTTGATGCTGCTGCTGCTCTTGTTACTAATATTACAGTTAATTATTGATGCTGCCTCTAACTGGTTCAGTTTGATCAAATTGTTCAAAGATTTATTGGAGAATGATTGTGCTGCTATTTTGTTAATGCTGCTTTTATTCTTGTTGCCTTAGTATTGTTTTCTGAGATTTGCATTAGCTTTACAACTTTTGCTTTGATCGTCCTGTAAATAAAGAGACGGAGAATAAAAAACTAAATATTATTAAATTAATCGATTTGAAATGGTCTCGATTGACAAGACATCCTAAAGTATGGCAATGCCATATATCCCTGCATTGCACATCATTGCTGATTTGATTCCACAAAAACTTCATATTTAATCTCATAAAAATGAGATCCAAATTGATTCCTTAATAAACTTGTTCAAAATAAGGAGTAACTATCTTGCCCCAGCTTTTCTAAATACGATTTTGTCCCATTAGGCTACCGTCCATAGACTCTTTATGTAATTGGGTCTTTAGCATAATTTTAATTCGTTTAGTTTGATCAAATCAAATCGAAAATTAAAAATTTAATTCAATTTTTCAATTTAGTCAATTAAAAATTTAATTGATTCAACAAATTTTATAATCAAAAACAAACAATAACAATCTTAATTTTTTTAATGGATCAATTAATTTTTTAATTGACTTTGGTGATTTGATATATCATTTTAGTCTATTGAAGAAATTTCAATTAAAAAAAATAATATGGATCAATTAATTTCCTGATTGAATCAGAAAATTTTGTTGTAATTGATCCCATTAATTTTTTTTAATGGGGAGAAGACTTCAATTAATAATAAATATAACTGATTTTCAATTAAAAAATTTATTGATGTTGACTGCAAGACTTAGTTAATTTTTATACCTCTCACCATAGGATGGGGGTATATTAACTGTGTCATTCGTTTGTAACACATCGAAATATGCCTCGAAGATCCCCATTAAAGATATATATACGGCGCGTGATCTAGTCGTCGTGCATGTGTTGTTAAAATCACTCCTAACGTCCGAACGAAACAAGCTATCGACTTATAAACTTGGACAAGAAGTTGTTTAGTGATATAGGCTCGGATGGTATTGCAAATGGCGCCATATCGCACACTCTTTACGTTGAATAAATATGGTCTCTAAACAACCATGCAAAAAATTGAGTCGATAATCGGTCCATAATTATACTATAGCCCCAGTATATACCGATTCCAGATTTGGTGGTGGAGGCCTCTAACAGAATCCATATTTCATCCGATCCTGGCTGAAATTATGGTACATTGTGTTGGATATGCGTCGTCTAAACAACCATGCCAAAAATTGTCTCATCGGTCCATAATTATAGTATAGCCTGGTGCGCGAGTAGGGTAGGAACCGGGATGGCCCAGGAGTTTGGTCTGTGGGCCGAGGACGGTCAGAGGAGAGAGGCAGAAGTGTCAGTCCGGATCTGTGCAGAAGTTGTGGGGACTGGGTGTGGTATATGTCTCTACGAAACCATGCAAAAATTGGCTTCACATCGGTTCATATTATACGTATAGCTCCCCCCATTAATAAAAAAAAAACGCGTTCTCCAGAGTTTTGAACTTCTTTGCGAAGAACGAGCCAAAATTCATCCCGATCCGTTCAACATTTGGAACGTGGTGTTAGTATAATGGCCGCTAACAACCATACCAAAATTTGCCCGTCCATAAACGGTCTATAGTTATATTTATAGCGATTCTCCAATCACACAGTAATTGGTCCATATAAAATTTATTTATATAGAATATTTTTTTCAAAATTTTATTTCTATAGAAAATTTTGTCATGAATTTTTAGTTTCTTATAGAAAATTTTGCTTCCAAAATTTGGTATCATTCTATAGAAAAGTTTTGTCAAAATTGGTTATGTCTATAGAAAATTTTGTCAAACCTGAATTATATACGTATTTGGATCGATCTTTTTTTGATTTAACTATATATGGACTTGAGCGCATACATAGAAGACTGTGTTACGAATTTTTAAGATACCTTCCATCGGCAAGCCGTATACTCGTAACTTAAGTAATTCGATTGTGGATGCATGTTTAGAAAGAAGTTTCTACGCAGTCCATGGTGAGGGTACATTAACGCTTCGCCTGGCCGAACTTACGGCCGATAATATACTATGTTTTAATGAAAAACTTAACTACTCCACTCTACTCTACCGTCTACTCTACTCTACTCTTAATCTAATTCTAATCTATCTAATCTATCTAATCTAATCTAAAATTAATCTATCTAATCTGATCTACTTCTCTCTACTCTACTGCTACTCTACTTCTACTCTAACTGCTACTCTCACTCTACTCTACTCATACGCTACTGCTACTCACTCTACTCTACTCTACTCTACTCTTACTCTACTCTACTCACTCTACTCTACTCATACTCTACTCTACTCTACTCTACTCTACTCTATCTACTCTTACTGCTACTCTACTCTACTCTACTCTACTTCTACTCTACTCTACTCTACTCTACTCTACTCTACTCTACTCTACTCTACTCTACTCTACTCTACTCTACTCTACTCTACTCTACTCTACTCTACTCTACCTACTCTACTCACTCTACTCTACTCTACTCTACTCTACTCTTAACCTCTACTCTACTCTACTCTACTCTACTCTACTCTACTCTACTCTACTTTACTCTACTCTACTCTACTCTACTCTACTCTACTCTACTCTACTCTACTCTACTCTACTCTACTCTACTCTACTCGTACTCTACTCTACGTCTACTCTACTCTACTCTACTTTGTATTTAATTGTATCAATTAAAATTTTTAATTTACTTGGTGATTGATACTACAACATAAATTTTTTAATCAAACTAAAAATACTAAGTCAGCTTCAGAAAGTGTTCACAGAAAAAAAAAAATTATTGTCTTCAATCTCGAAAATTAATTGATCCAATTTTAATTTTTTAAATGAATAATCAAATTAATGTTATTAATTAAAAATCTTTTAAAATTTTCAATCAGTTGACCTGAATTAACTTAATGCTTTCTATCTTTGGCATTAAAACGCTTGAATATTATCAATTTAATTTTATTAATTCAAAAAAAAAAACAACTTTCAATGCAACTTGTTTAATTGAAATATTCTTTGCTGAGATATTTCTTTCTCTGTAGCAAGAGTTTAAGTATGTACTAAGATAAAGTGCGTTGCGGCTATTTATGCATACGTTTTATAACAGAACCGGGGACGAGTCCATGCCCGCCAGATGCAATACTGGTTTCGAGATTAATCGCGTTTTCTTGGCTAGGAAAAGCTACCTACAAAATAATGAGTAATGCAGACTTCTTTCTAAGATAAGTATACAAAGTTCCATAAATATGACTATAAAAATATATAAGATAAAATCATGCGTTGGTTTATAAACCATTTTAGAACCTGTACGACTTACTTAGAAATCTCTCTCTTTTTTTTTACACACACACACACAACACAACCCCAAAAAAAAGCCTGTGTCATTTTCAGCAAATATTGTCATACCCTTAGATTAGTAGACTTGGAAGTCTCATTATAGACTTGGAAGTCTCATTGTAAAGGGTCTATATTTTAGCATATAAAGGGCAATTTTTTAGCTATTATCGTTTTGGAAACACTGGTTTAAACAGCTGAAGCACTTTTCTTGTTTTGTCTCACAGTCAAACATCTTCACTTTGATTTATAATTTGGCATGTTATTGAATTTTAGTACCAAAATGTGTGCTCTGTTAAAAAAGTTCAAAAATTCAGTTCAGCGACGAAACTCATTCTTGGCTCAATAGGTACGTAAATCAGCAGAATTGTCAATTTTGGAGTGAATATCACCCAGAAGCATTGCAAAAGCTACCAATACATCAAGAAAAGTCCCCGTTTGG
>PGFW01053491.1:3214-15689 GCA_003123925.1 Haematobia irritans | reverse complement strand
ACTCAATATAAATTTTTATGGACCGATGATGAACTATAGCCCCCGAAGACGCAGGGTCTCTTCGGATCGGTTGCGACGCAAACCAAGTGATAGGTAGGGACGAAAAAGAAAACACGTAGGAACTGCGATATGCGATGAACAGAGAAGAATTGCGGCCATGATTGGTATCATATACAGGACATAAACACTTGGGAAACACATGGTAAGAATAGGACTTAAAGGCGATATATTCTGTAGATGGTGCCTGCCGACCCGGAAGTTACGGATAGACTCGTACACTTTCCTGTGTCAGTGTCCAGCTAGTATTCCTTTAGAAGAGACAAGATACTGGGCTCCTTTTTCTTTCAGGCTCTCACTGATCTGCGGGTGAGTGCAGCTTTACGGAACAGTACTTTTTCATTCTCAGGGACCTTCTGGCTGGTTGTTTCTGAGATTTATTTTTAACAGAAAAACGAGGGCAGGTGGAAGTTTCTGCGGACAAGCGGACCGCATCGGAAGGAAGAAGATGGGTAAAGATACAATGGACCTATACTGCGTCTAAGTGGACATCAATTCAACACAAAATTGATGTTCATCCTCTACAAACCTAACCATGGACCGTCTGCGACCAATTTTGAATGTTAGGAAACCATATTATAATTTTCATTATACCAAATTTCAACATGGATCGCGTTATTGAAATTTTTTTCCTTCTAGAGGGTCGCCAAGCAAAATTATAGCGGATATGAGGGCTATATATAATTAATGAACCGATTAATGGACCAATTTTTCCGCAAGACAAATCTAGGCGTAGGATTATATGGGGGGCATATACCTAAAAGCCATTTGCAATATTCATCCGACCTATGAAAAAGTTAATTTATACCTCCCCATCCTAGGGTATACAAATAGTATTTCCCTGCTTTCCCGTTTTCATCAAATTTTTTGCTGCTTTAGCAGAGTTTACTGATGTGTTTATTAACAAAATTCTTTGGGTGTAAATTCACGTAGTTCTGAATGATTAGTTATTGCTTAAATATTTCGATCTTGGCTTAAATGTTAAATGATTAAGACTACTTTGAGATAGTTAATAAATATTGAGGCCGATACACTAAGTTCATGTTTCACAGGAGCGAAAATCAACAAAAAAATTCTTACGCAAAACTCAATACAATTTTTTAGATCAAATCCAAGTGACTTTAAAAAAATTTATTGCCTTAACTCTTCAATTTGAAAAGACAGCACTTATGCTATTTCATTTTTCACTATAAAGATTAAAAAATGAAGTTGACTTTTTAGGAAGAATTGGATAACTTTAACGCCACATTTTTATCCAGATGAAACAAGAATCATTATCAATAACAGACCCTATATATCGTCAAATTCTGCTGCTTTGTTGCTGTTATTAGTAGAGTTTTGAAATTTTAATACAAAATAAATTTTTTGCAATTTAACAAAAGTAGACAGTGAATATATAGGCCATTGGATTGCCACAACTGTATTAATCTAATATTAGGTTGCAGAGATGTTCTTTAAAAATCAAAAATCGATTGCAGTTTTTTTTTAATTTAAGAAAAATAACTTCAAACTTTTGGCATGCTTGAAAAAAACAGCCTTGGTTAATATCCAAGTTGAAATCACAATTATATAACACAAAAATAAACAAAGGATTTAAAAAATGGTTGTAAAAAGGTGCACCATAAAAATTTTTAAAGAAAAAGTCCTAGCATAAATTTCTCCTTTATATGAAAGAAAACACATTAGATGCCTATCACCATTATGGCATGAGAAATATACCACAACATGCAAAGAGTTATTTTATTAAAAACAAACAAAAAAAAAACAAAAAACAAAAAATTAAACGGAAAAAACATATAAAACAAAGTGATGAATGTCGGGAAATGCAAGAAAAATGTTAGTACCATCGACTACCTAATGTATCATATAAACCTAAATCTAAAAAAAAAAACGAAGCATTATAAAAATAAGAAGAAGGAACATTATTATTTTCAACATAATAATAAAAATAATATGAAAAAATACCATATAAACAACAAACAATGAAAACAAAAATGTGTGCTTATGGGTGTGTGTTGTTCGTATGTGTCTAAGATGTGTGTTATATAAACTTTTTTTGGCCGGATTTTCAAAAAATAGAAATGTTTAACTGTTTAAGAATACACGACTTTAATATCTCAAAATATAATTCAAAAACTTACCGCTTTCATAATACTCTTGTCCCAGGCCAACACAAGATTCAATACATACAAGGCCATAGCCAATTGCAGCAGTGGTATGTGATCGTGAGTACAGATCACGCCAAGATACCTTTAACCTTTGGTATACTTTTCTACTCTCATCTTTGTCACTATCACAGATTGCTGGAGTGAGTGAATCGCCACCAGAGTTATTTTCATTATGCGATTGGAATTAGTTTCGTATTATTAGCAGCGGCCAACGGGCCATGGCCCGCTCATTTGAATGCCGGATGGATTAAAAGGTTGTTGCTGCTGCTGGTTGTTGGGCGGCGGCGGCAGGCAGCAGCCTGTTGCTGTTGCATTTGCTGATAATTAGGCCGGCAGTCGTTGGCTGGAATTTTGAGTTTGAGCTATTTCTGATTCTGTGCAATGGGCAGCAAGTGGGCATCACCCGGGTATGGCGCTCCAAGTAGGCGGTTTTAAGCATAACGGTCTCTCATATTTGCCTCTAATCAATTATACGCTCCCGGATCATTCGGAATGATGCTGACAAAATCCCTTCTGCTTATAATCGGCATCACTTTCTAAATTTTAAGTTCAGACTCAATCGAGTGGCAAAGCCCAATTTTTCAATTTGCATAGAAGCTGAGAGCTATCTTATCTTCAAAGCTTCCAATTGTTCTTAAGCCAAAGCCATTTCGAACGTTTGTGCTATTTGGGAGTCCAATCTGCTTTGGTTTATCAGGCATTACAAAGGGCGTGTATCTGATTCCTTGGCCTCCCAGCAGTATGGGGGTATTACCCAAAGGGTATTCTTGGCTTTAGGAAGCGATCAAATTTTCCTTAAGCTCCTTTTCTCGCAAGCCCGACGAATTGCAGGGAATAATGACCTGTTGTGTAGTAAATTCCATGGTATCAAGTTTTCCACCAATTGCTAACGTAGATTATGGGGCACAAAACTATCCATTTACTTTTGGAAACCCCTCCTTTTTTATATCCTCCAATGTTTTGCGATTCCTCAAGAAGTTCATTTGTAAGGGGTGGGAACGGTCGTATTGTATGAAATTTGCTAAATGTTTGGCGTTCAACGACATGTTATGCATATTTTGCAGGGACGTTTTGCAACGCCTCATCCAATTTTTATTTCCAACTTGGTTTGATGTTCACAAACAATCGCCGCCATTCTAATCCTCCACCTCCGGGAGTCGATGGCTTCCTCCCTTAGCGACAATGGAAAAATTTTTAAAATTCTGTCTTCATTTTCACCAGGGAATTTCTTTTGCTTCAGATGTTCATCGCCCCACCTCCTCGTTCATCGCAATCCGATGTTTGTCACTTGCCACTTCAGTTTTCATGCTGCTTGCTCATTTTGGATGATGACGAGGAGTCTTCCAAGGAGTTTTTTGAATTTTGTAATTTTTCTTCGAATTTCCTTTAGTTTCCTTATCGATTTGCTCCTGATCCAAACCCGAAAGGCGGAGATTAATGCCATTCGAGGTAAGTTTACTCAGATCAGCTTACAATGTCCATTGGTCACAGTAAAGTATTGCGACATTATGGGTAGATCCCAGGATTGACCCTGTATTCTGATAGCTGGAATTGCCACGTAATATTAGTAGTTAGAGTTTCTTTGGAATTCTTTCAAATTTGTGGCATTCTGAGGTTCGTAGTTTTGTTAATGCCACTTTCACGATTAACAAATAGAAAACATCTTTCTCTTCGCGGCTTCAGGCGGTTGCATCCAATGGCTTGCATCCGTGGGCCTGAAGAAGAAACAATAATGCAATCGTCTTCTTTTTTTGTCATCGATTCTTCCATGGATCGACTTTTAGAGATGGGGAAGAATTGTTGGTGGCTTTGGGGGAATTATTCATCATCGTATCATTGTCGTCAGATTTATCACAGTTATATTGTTATAGAGTTTCTGGGAAGGATTTGCCAACATAGCTCCATCTTTTTGGAAACTTCACTTTCGAAAACTTCCTTTTTTTGGGAGATTCACAATGGGCAGGGGAACAACTGCTGTGGGAGAATTAACCACTGATCGCGTATTTGTTATTGCTTGCCAGGAATAGGCGGGTCGGCTGGTGGAGGCAAAAGACGGCAGCATCTGGTTCTCACTTTTGGAGTTCCATTATTATCGAATTTGTATGGCTTTGGGTTTAATGGCGACATCATAGATCATCATCATCGTCATCTCTTAAGTCCTACAATATTCCGGCTCACCGATTTGTTTCGATAACATCGTCATCGGAATCATCGGCCAGCAATATTGTCCGGCATCTTGGTTGTGCCGATTGATTGATAAATTCGGTTCGTTTACGGAAACATTCGCTCATTTCCACATTCGTTTTTCCTCTGTGGTTGGGCCTTCATTGCCCTCCTCAAGCTTTTTAGTGTCAACTCGCGATTCTTGAGTTAACTTACTCAGGCTGGTTTGGGTTTTAATCTTTTCCTTTCATATTCTTGTTTCCAAGATTTGATTGTATTGAATATATCATTTTGTGCCGATTCAACAGCTTCTATGAATATCCCACCAGCCTTGGGTAAAACTGCCAATAACGTCTCCAAAATCTATTCTTGGCCAAGAGCAAAGGGCCCTCAATTGCATTGGTGAACTTTTCCAGACTTCTTTGCAATTTCAAATTTGCTCTGATTATTTTATTCAACTTTTCTTTTGCAGTTCATCGGCTGAGAGGCGATTGTCTTCATCCTCTTCCACATTGCGTTAATTTCAGATTCCATATCACTCATATCCTCATCCATGCCACCATCGGTGCAAGCTCGTTCATAAGACCACCACAGAGAACCACCACCGACTTTAGAACCACCATTATTGATACGAGGTGCGCTGAAAATCATCCAATTTTTTCCATTTTAGTTGGAGTAATGTCTGCCGACAAGAGCCAATTAGGTTTGGCCATCATCCAAAGCAGGCACCAGGCAGGTTTGTTAAGTCTTTATCATAAGTTGCTTTTGGGAGTATCGCCCAACACCAGCCACCATTCCATCAAAACTCCATTATTTTCATCTTTGTTGTTGTTGCATTATTATTTTGTTCGCCTGGCCGGTAGTTATCGGTGGCAGCAGTTTGAATCCAATGTATTGTTTGGAGGATTTTCACTTTATCACGCCATAGCCCTCTGAAGGCAAGCCTGCCGTAGCATCCTTTATTGTTACCATCAGCATTTTTCTTTTTCCATGCGGCTCAGCAATCCAATTTTTGTTTGAGCGGCATAGCCTGGCATGGCAGCTTCTCTCTCGGCTTGTAATTTCATAGGTCTCAATTGCCGAGATTTTACGCATATGCAAAAGCCTTATATTTTCCTCACTTTCATGATCAGTTCATATATTTTTGCTTTTGCCGCATTGATTGCACGTATCCAGGCTACTCTCGATTGTTTCAGTACAGCCTTATTCATTGAGTAAATCATTGCACAAATGAGCCAATTATTTGAGCCTTTTTGTGGGCGTTCCAAAGGCCAACAAATGGCCGATCCTTAAGAGCCAAATCGATTAGCTTCCATGGTTTCGTTGTTCATTTGCAGTAGTTTGTTAATATTCGGCCATTTTTGACCCGTATTGAACCACAGCATTCCGAATCGATTGATGGTGATCGGGATACACGTCTTTCACGCCTCACGATCCATAACCACACAAAACATTTTGACGAATCTCCCCTTGTGGCCTGTGGCATACAAATAAATACGCGAATATATTCGGCTACATTTAGAATTGGTGTATCGGCATTTTAACGTAGCGATTGGACCAAGCAGAGTTGTGTGTCGTCCCAGGATTTGGTTATACCTGGATCTTTCTATGGCAACACACCAATAGATGGGTCATCACAGACAAGAGTTCTTCTTCGGCATTCGGCATTACTATCGCTAACAAGCGGCATCATTGAAGATTCTGGAGAGTGGGTAGAGATTCCATATCTGCCCATAGGAAAAAAAAAAATATAGGAGAGAATGTGGAAAATTTAATAATCGATATATGGGTCTTTAGATATTTTAAAATGCTTACCAAATCCTAAGGTTTCCCCGAAATTGTGTTAAGAATTCAAAGACCATTAGGAGATCAGCCATGCTTGACCAGGTAACGATTTTTCCAGCAATACGTTTCTAGTCTGGTATTTGATTAGTTTGTATCAGTTATCTGAATCCTCTTGGGGTTTCCTGTATGGAATATAAATAAAATATATATTATATATGCTTAAAATATTACCACTCCAAAATAAAATCGTTAGTAGACACAGAAGACTTAATCCACCAAAAAGTTTAAAGCTCCACAAAATATTTGCCCTAATTCGTTTTCTTCAAGATTTACTACACTTATTCAAAAGAACGAAGTCTTATTAACAAAAGCACACAAAATGCATTTTTTTGCGCTAGACTTTTTCTTTTGAGGTGTATGAGTGAAAAAAATTCTAGCTGTTAACTCACCTTATCTGTGTTAAAATTTCAGGCATTTCCGTTTGCGAGCTGCAAACGTTTTTTCTCACGCATAATCAAACGATCCAAAAACCATTTGATGATTTCATTCTTTTCAGCGCCTCCTCCAAAACTGTACGACGCACTTCCAATTTGACGTATAAGATTCATGTGTTGACGTCTTTACGTTCTCTTTCTTTCATTTCGGCAAGCCAAAAGCATTTCCCTTTTGTTCGTCAGTTCCTAGAGGAAACAAAATATTCAAAAACACAATATTGAAAAATAACTGTGGAAGGCTCTTGGGCGGGTTAGAATGGAAATTCGGTTTATGTTTGGGAAAAATACTACGCTTACAATAGTTAACTACTCTATTCTAAAAGAACAAATTTATTAATCTACAAGTGTCAGTTTGCTAGTGTTCTTAAATAGGTTTTGGTAGGTAGGGCCACAATTTGTTTGCGTTATACCTGTTCTTTAGCTAAAATAGCTTCTTGACGTTTCTTTTCCTTTTCTAAAACAAAAAAATTTAATGGTCAATAAATATTTAGAAATTGTATTGTGTTTTTTTTTTTTGTAGGTAAACAATCAATAGCATAGAACTGAAATCAAAGAAAAACAAACTGAAGAAAACAAAAGGAAAGACCAAGAATAAAATACATTTCCATTGAAGTTACCACGAAAGCAAACCCTTCTTGGTAATTTTCATAATGGACATATTCAACTCTTAGCTTCCTAAAAGATAGAGAAGCAAGCTACAATTTTTTAAATGAAATAAAATTTATATTCTTTTTTTTATAATAGCACAAGCAAAAAAAGAAAACTAGGCCATTTTGGCAACACTGAAAAAGGCTATTCGAAAATTGAGGACACAAAAAAACATGACAGAATAAAAAACCAAACCCTATGAGAAATTTCAATTTAAGGCAATCTCAACTGGGACAGCGGTTCTATTGAATTTCCCCTGCGGGTATTTATAGCTCAAAATCAGAATTGAAAATGGGTAGCAAAAACAATAAAACTCATAACCGTACTAACCTGTTGTTTTTGAGTATTTCTTCCTGGTTTCAAAGCGTTCCAGCTCTTTCTTGTTCTTTCTTTACGAGCCTTACGAAAAACCAAAATACAAATATTAGTAAATACTTTTGTTTTGGTTTTGATGCCCTCCTCCTAACAACATTACCTCAATGGCCTGTTGATTCTTCAGCTCTTCGCTTCACGTTTCTGCTGTTCTAAACTTTTCATTTTTCTCTTGGCGGGGCCCTTTTCCTGTACTTCGGGCCATTTCTTCTTTTTGGGCGCTTTTTTTTGGGCCATCCCTTAAAGCCTGTTGTTGTTTGGCAATCTGCTATTACGTTCTTCCACATTCAATGTCTGACGTGTTGAAAATTTTCAAATCTTTTTCCAAAACGTTTGGCCTACATCCTATCGGTCATACGTATATATTCACCATTCATTGGCCATATTGGAGGTTGGGAAGCTCGTTGTAAAAATGTACCCCAATATGCTCTTAGCCGAAAAAGCTGAAGTTTTTCACGCAATAAATTTTGAGGGGTTCTTTTCCAAATGCTAAATGCCAAAAAAAAATATTGCAAAGAAAAAATTTCGATAGATTCATTTTCTCTCCTTATCCTTTCTACCCCGTATTGGAGGTGTATATGCCGCCTTTCATCTATACTGGGAGATACAATATTACTTAAAATTTTGACTCTACAAACATACTCACAGCGAAAAAACTTGTCCATGGATTTAGGGTACATTACTTACCACGGTGCATAATAGGTAACTCGCCTTATAATTTGTCCCCGCCTTGGTTAGACCACGTATAACTGTTTCTGCGTTTCCAACCCAAATCAATGGGTTTACGTAATCGGTTCATTAAGGAGAAAATTTGTTCTTTCTCAGTCTTCGGATTCGGAAAGACCGATTCGGCAAGCCACACTTCCGAATCGGTAGACACTTCCATTTGGGCATTGGCTTCACTTAGGGCCTGGCGTATTTTTTCCTAAAGTTTCACAAGAAGAAATCAAAAGTTAATAAAGGATTTCTTTTTTTTGGCCATCATACACATCCCTTAAACTTACAATATCGGCTCCTTGTTGCAATAGCTGTTGGGTTAGCCAACATAGGCTTTGATTACCCACTGCCTAGATTGGGCAATAAACGGCTACGGTTCTTTTGGGTTTAGATACACCTCTTCCTAGATTTCTGGGTCTACCTTCTTTAAAAAGAGGAAGACTGTTGTGATGATTGTTCATTTGGCTCCACTTGGGTCGATGCATGAATTTGCTATTGCCGTTACGCCCAAAATTGGAATTTACCAGAGGCTCTCCAGAACCTCCAGTATTGCGATCCTACTGCCATTGCCACCTCCCAAAGCCGCTGTATCGGAACTTAATGCTTTGTAAACTTGATTGACCCGAATTGCCAGAGCAAAACCTCCTGCAGTAAGCCACAGCACCACCACTATTACCGGACAAGTCATTACTAGATGACGATGACTTATCCGGTTTTCATGGACAAATTTCAAGCGGGCATCAAAATCATCTATGGTTATAGGTAGCTCCCGCAACATTTGCCCCTCACTGGCCACTACTGTGTGTTGAATTGGTGACTACAGAGCCAGCATGGCCTTTAAACTTAAGATTAACACCGAATTGAGGTCTGTACCATCCGGTTAAGTCACTGAATATTCTTTGTTCTTATTCGATTAAATATTATACGCTCCATTTGAGGTAATAGTAGGTGCTGTAATTTAATCACTTCCACACGATTCGGGTTGATGAAGTCACCGACTGGTTGTTGCGCCCACTCTGGGCCCTGTCAAATTCCAAATGGGGTGTGTTTTGGGATGAACCACCCGAAGTGGATGATCCGGTGTTGCTGTGCTAACACTTGCCCCAGTGAGCCACTTAAGACGGCCATTTGTGAGGCAGTTAGACTTACCGGCAAAACCAGTAGAGGAAGAACCACTATTTCCACTGCCTCCACCGTGCAGATGTTTGCTGTTGCTGATGTTGTTGTTGTGCAGCATTGGCCGCTGCGGCAATGGCCAGCATACTCCATTTCGAGTCTCGCCCTTTTCGCTGGGCTAGAGACCTGGAAATGCAAGCAAAGAGGAAAGAGCATTTGTTGTTGAATCTAAGTCAAGTTTTTGTTGTTGTAGTTGGTTTTGTTCATCTGATATGGTCTTTTTACGACCACGTGAAGTAGTACCGGGTATTTTGGGGCCCACGATGGATGAGGTGTACTTGATGATTTCCGTATCGGGTGGCAAACGAACTCCTAGCAATGAGGGGTGGTCACTAAAAAACATAGATGGAAAACAAAACGTACAATTAAAAATTGATCTGGACAATAAAAAAAATCTACAATTTTTGTATCCTTTTTCTATGAGATTTTTTTCTTGGAATTCTTTTTAGATTGTACTTACCCTAATCCTCCAGATGGTATAAAATCTTTAGAAGATTTATTATTGCCTCCAGTCGATGAGGAGGCCGAGCCACCTCCCCCAGAATTATTGCCTGATGTAGCAGCCGCAGCTGCAGCAGCTGCCGCTGAATTACTTGCAGCGAATGCATTCATCGCTGCCTGCATACTTTGCTGCGGTGTCATACACAATGCACCAAATTGTGATAGGGAATTCAAAGCATTCAATGAAGCGTTATTCTTGTCGGCGGCATTCTTGTCACGTGAGGATGATGAGGAAGAAGAATTGGAGCCACCACCACCAGCGCCACCTCCACCACTGCTACCGCCCATTGAGCCATGCGGTGATATTAGATTCGCTGATGATGATGATGAAACATTAGTGGTTAATGAAGAATTTATGCCACCAGTTAAGTGATGATGGGAAGTAGAAGAGGATGAAGTGTTACCTGACGATGATGAGTTATTATTTGATTGTTTGGATGAGGATTTCTTTGATGAACTTGGTGCACCAGAGGCCGCTGCTGCAGCTGCAGCCTGTTGCATGGCCAATAATTCTTTATGCAATTGTACCGGATCATATGCCGATCCCGGTGGTGGAGGCAATTGAACCTGTATAGGGTTCGATGATGATGATGACGATTTACCAAAGTTAGAGGAATTGTTCTGCAAAACAAAAATGAGAGGGGAATTAAGAATGTTTTCTGGTCTGGCTTTTATGGAGAGAGGGGTGTGCATTTCACTTTATTGGAGATCAAAGATGATGTTCAGATCAATGGGTGCAGTAATGAAATGAAATTATACCAGAAAGGTTTAATGGGGGGAATTTCAGAAATTTCACATCTAGAACTAATTCTAGAACATGCCACTGATCCTTTGACATCTTAAATCAAAAGTGAATTTGGAAACTTATAGAGACAAAAACATTTTTTTTGTCCCTAAAGTGTCCTTTTTTTTTGTTCACTTCGTTATATGTACACCTACCTTATAGGCATTACTAGAACTACCACTATTGTTACTACCACTACCGGCAGAGCTACCTAGACCAGACGATGGAGTTATGGTTGTGCCGGCACCCACCAGACCATGCATACTTGACAAGGCTGCCGCTGGATTTGCAGCCACTGCGGCTGCAGCTGCCGCCGCTGCTGCATTTAAGCTATTGGCCAATGATTGCTGTTGCTGTTGTTGTTGTTGCAATTGTTGTTGCTGTTGCTGCTGACGTTGTTTCTCCTTGCGAGATTTACTGCTAGATTTGCTGCTCGATGAATTACTATTGCCACTTGCTGAACCAGAATTACCACCGGAATTAGCATTTTGACCACCGCTACCAACCGACACCAAAGAAGAGATAATAGGAGCTACAATCATAAAACTAACCCGACTTTCTCAAAAATTCAATAGGGTCGATTGGACTAAAACTGCGGACCCTAGACTTTTATATATACAAAAAATGTGTTCACGGACAACGGCGTGGCTATATCGTTCTTCAGGAGCCCGACCTGAGCATATTTTCCAATACATTATGTCTATCTCGTCCTCCCTGCTGGTGTTGCAAACATATGCACTAAACTTATAATACCTAGTTCCACAGTGGCGCAAGGGTATTAAAACTTTGCTCTTCTTATGTCCTACGACAATAATAGCATAATGGGCTAGAAATGCGATACAGGATTTTTATCTATGGGGCCCAGCGCCTAATTTGATAAATTTTACTCATCAGCTTGGCTACATAAACTTTTTTCATAACAATTTGAAATCATTTCGCGAGGACATCGCGCCTAAATTTGTTACTTCCTTATCAGCGTGGTACCTCTACTGATTTGGACATATATTATAAATATTGAAATTCAGAGAATTGTCACATTTAACACTAGAAAAACCCCTCGCTTTAGAGCCCACCAGTTGGTGCTACATGGTTAGTCAATCGCCCGCCTGCATACACAAGGTCGTGGTTCGATTCTCTTCGACCGAACACAAAAAGTTTTTTCTACAGCGGTGGATTATCCCACCATCAGTACATCTGGTGACATTTCTTGAGGGTTCAAGCATTCTCTAAGTAGTTATCAACTGCAATGTTGGACGCCGTTCGGCGACTCTGGCTTAAAAAGGACGGTCCTTGTCATTGAGCTTAACACTGGAAATCGGGCGCACTCAGTTATGAAAGAGAATTTCACACATGTAGGGGGTTAAAAAAAAAAAATCACAATGGACTCGAATAGTCTAAGTGAGCCTGATACATACGCACCACCTTAACCTAAAACCTAACCTAGACCTCGCTTTAATGATCAAGATACGTTCCAAAAAACACAGACGCAAACTTAAACGAACGCAAAGTGAATTATAGTTCAATGGCAACCATGCAAAGATTGGGAAGATCGATAACAACGCAAACTTTCGAGAAATTCTAAGACGCGCACAAGTGACAAACTAGTACTA
>PGFW01053484.1:0-13802 GCA_003123925.1 Haematobia irritans | reverse complement strand
AGAGAGAGATAAATATAAACCGATCCCCAGATTTGACCTCCGGAGCCTCTTGGAGGAGCAAAATTCATTCCATCCGGTTGAAATTTGTACGTGGTGTAACTGTAACGGTTTCTAACAACCATGCAAAGAATTGGTCCACATCGGTCCATGACTATATATAACCCACATATAAACCAATCCCCAGATTTGACCTCCGGACCCTCTGGAGGAGTAAAATCATTCCGATCAGAATGAAACTTGGTACGTGGTGTTAGTATATAGTATCTAAAAACCATGCAAAAATTGGTCCATATCGGTTCATAATTATATATAGCCCCCATATAAACCGATCCGCAGATGTGACCTCCAGACCCTCTTGGAAGAGCAAAATTTATCCGATCCGGTTGAAATTTGGTACGTAGTGTAACTATATGGTCTCTAACAACCATGCAAGAATTGGTCCACATCGGTCCATAATTATATAAAGCCCCCATATAAACCGATCCCCAGATTTGACCTTCGGAGCCTTTTGGAGAAGCAAAATTCATCCGATCCGAATGAAACTTGGTACGTGGTGTTAGTATATGGTATCTAACAACCATGCAAAAATTGGTCCATATCGGTTCATAAAAATCCCCAATCACACAAAAATTGGTCCATATCGGTTCAAAATTATGGTTGCCACTCGAGCCAAAAATAATCTAGCAAGATTTTATTTCCCAAATTGTTATTTCTATAGAAAATTTTGACAAAATCTTATTTCTATAGAAAATTTTGTCAAAATTTTATTTCTATAGAAAATGTTACCAATTTTTTTTATAGAAAATTTTGTCACAATTTTATTTCTATAGAAAATTTTACCAAATTTTTATTTATATAGAAAATTTTGTCAAAACTTTATTGCTATAGAAAATTTTGTCACAATTTTATTTCTATAGAAAATTTTGTCAAAATTTTATTTCTATAGAAAATTTTGTCTAAATTTTATTTCTATAGAAAATTTTACCAAATTTTCATTTCTATAGAAAATTTTACCAAAATTTTTATTTCTATAGAAAATTTTACAAATTTTCATTTCTATAGAAAATTTTCCAAATTTTTTATTTCTATAGAAAATTTTGTCAAAATTTTATTTCTATAGAAAATTTTGTCAAAAATTTATTTCTATAAACAATTTTACCAAATTTTTCTTTCTATAGAAAATTTTGTCAAAATTTTATTTCTATAAAAAATTTTACCAAAATTTTATTTCTATAGAATATTGTACCAAATTTTTATTTCTATAGAAAATTTCGTCAAAATTTTATTTCTATATAAAATTTTGTCAAAATTTTATTTCTATAGAAAATTTTACCAAATTTTTATTTCTATAGAAAATTTTGTCAAAATTTTATTTCTATAGAACATTTTGCAAAATTTATTTCTATAAAAATTTACAAAATTTTATTTCTATAGAAAATTTTGTCAAAATTTTATTTCTGTAGAAAATTTTACCAAATTTTTATTTCTATAGGAAATTTTGTCAAAATTTTATTTCTATAGAAACTTTTCTCAACATTTTATTTTTATAGAAAATTTCGTCAAAATAGTATTTCTATAGAAAATTTTGTCAAAATTTTATTTCTTATAGAGATTTGTTCAAAATTTTATTCTTAGATAAAAATTTACCAATTTTTATTTCTATAGGAAAATTTTGTCAAAATTTATTGTATAGAAAATTTTGTCACAATTTATTTCTATAGAAAATTTTACCAAATTTTATTTTCTATAGGAAATTGTCAAATTTTTATTTCTATAGAAAATTTTGTCAAAATTTTATTTCTATAGAAAATTTTGTCAAAATTTTATTTCTATAGAAAAATTGTCCAAAATTTTATTTCTATAGAAAATTTTACAAATTTTTTTTCTATGAAATTTAACAACTTTTTTTTCTATAGAAAATTTTGTCAAAATTTTATTGCTATAGAAAATTTTGTCAAAATTTTATTTCTATAGAAAAATTTGTCAAAATTTTATTGCTATAGAAAATTTTGTCAAAATTTTATTTCTATAGAAAAAATTGTCAAATTTTTTTTTCTATAGAAAATTTTACCAAATTTTTATTTCTATAGAAAATTTTGTCAACATTTTATTGCTATAGAAAATTTTGTCAAAATTTTATTTCTATAGAAAATTTTGTCAAAATTTTATTTCTATAGAAAATTTTGTTAAAATTTTATTTCTATAGAAAATTTTGTCAAAATTTTATTTCTATAGAAAATTTTGTAAAAATTTTATTTCTATAGAAAATTTTGTCAAACTTAATTATATACGTATTTAATCGGCCTTTTTTTTAATATAAACCCGTATGGACTAACTTACAATTTAGAAGACGGTGCTAAGAAGTTTTAAGATACTTCTATGGCAAGTTACCGCAACCCAAGTATTCGGTTTTGGACGAACAATCTTTAGTAGAAGTTTCTACGCAATCCATTGTGGAGGGTACATAAGATCCGGCCTGGCCGAACTTACGGCCATATATACTTGTTTATATATTGCAAAAGTTACATAATATTTTCTGCAAGTTCGCACTGTGTGAGAAGGCTCTTTTGATGACAATTGTGGCCTGATCTAAACTTTACTGAACAGTTTTTATAGGCGTATGTGATTTGTCAAAGGTCACATTTGAAAAGTATATCCTGGATGTATGAAATTTTATTTCTCATAACAAATACACCAATTACATCCATATGCTTAAATTACTTATTTTTATACGATATATATCTCAGTAAAAAATCCAAGCTAATACAAGTAAAATTATTACATGCTTGCAAAAAGCTTATAATAGACGTGTATATATATAGTACACTGATTTTAAATCCTGCAAATCCAATTTAATTACTTTATTTCTGCGCAAATAAATTTCGCTTAGTTAAGCAAAAAAGCACAGCTAACATTGGCTTCTCTAGCCCAGAACAAAATAACAAACAGACACAAAATATTGCATTAACACTTATGAAGAGTTAAAAGCGTCCTCATAAACAAAAAAAAGTTGTATTTGTTTTCATCCTTTGTTACATCTCGGCCCAGAGTGGGTCGTTAAGTTACGATCCTCAATTAATTATTAACAAATCATCACCAAATGCTGTCTAGACTTTTTTTGCTATACTTTCGTCGTATACTCTATCTGTACAACCGTATATAGAGTACAACACCGACAACAAAAGGATAATACGACAGAACAAATGAAAGCACTAGAAAGGATAATCGCAAACATTAAACAAATACAAGATTATACTGCTTCGAGTGAAGATGAAAACAAATACTTTAAGTTGCACCAGAGAGAAAAAAAAGCCAAATAGGTTTGTGATATTGACCCATAGTAACGTTTTACTGTGGAAGCAACATGGGATTAGATTCTATCAAAATTCCATGTATGTATTTAATCAAATCGGTTTTTTTTATAGTTGACAATGTTAGTCTTGGTATTCTCAATAATACTGTTTATTTTATTTTATTTATATTTTATTATGCGTCCTTTCTCCTTCGCAGCTTGACATTTTGGAGGGGTTATACAACATTTGGTGCCAACTTTCTCTCTTATCACTGAGTGCTGCCCGGCCCGCAGTTCCATGTTAAGCCAATGGCAAAGGGGCCTCCCTTTTTATACAGTCCGAACGGCGGTTCCACAAATTGGGCAGTGAAAAACACTCAGAAAATTTGCGCTCAGCAGTTATCTGAAGGTGAGTGAAAAACTTTTTTGGTGTTCCGTCGAGCAGGAATTCGAACCCACGAGTCTTGTTGTAATGCCAAGGCCGTACTTTGCCAACGCGACGGTTGGCTCCCCAGTGTTTTTATAGATAATTAAGAATGAATTAGGGCCGAGGACAACAGATGAAATTTCGTTAAGGTCGTCCAAAATGAGTTTGAAATACAATTCGACAAACTGAATTGCAAAGGTCGTCATGCGACATATCGTTCAATTATTGAATGACCGATTTGAACCATCAAAATAAATTTGTTCGCGTTGGATCCCACAACAATTTTTCAAATCGTTCAAAAATGACTCGTGTCGATTGGTCGAAAAGAATACTCCGCAAATACGATCGGTGGTGCTACATAACAAGCCTATGAATATCGTGATTTTACGCGTCATGAGTCCGAAAATTAACAACAGTTTGACTGTAATGCTTGTTTCAAGATGAAGGCCGAAAAGTCAACATAAAAGTTGCTGGTCTAGCGAGCACTTCAAGCAAATTATCAATCTGATTTTTTCAGGAAATCCTGGCTAATGTCGAATCGTAAACCACTAAAAGCAAACAGTCAATTCTGAGTGCTCCAACTACAAATTTGTCTGACAATTGTCTTCCAAAGATATCAGGAAAACAAACCGCTGAAGCGGATCAACTCTTAATCAAGACTATGCGATTATGGATGCTTCCCGCATAGCTTGACTGTTGGAACCGAATGACCTTGTTTTTGTTCGCCGCACGTAAAAAAATAAAAAATTGGGTTGTTCGACAACTGAAGACATAAACCACGCAATTAAGTTTTATTTGAAATTTGGAAACTTCCCGTTTTTATTATTTATTATTTTTTTTTTCAAATTTTAATGTTATATACGTGTGCCAGTAAGACTTAACGCCCGAAGATTGGGGGCCACGGGAAATTTTGTATTCTCTTCACCACTACTGTGGTAGCAGGGTATAATAAATTTGTGCATTTTGTATATAACGCCAAAAAGAAGGATCAGTCTGATACCATCGTTGTTCTTACTGGGGTTTTTATTAAATCCCAGCTTGTAAGCAAAACGACTAGCTGTGGTAAGCAGGGTATAATAAATTGTGCATTTTGTATATAACTGCCAAGAAGGACGCAGTCTGATACCCATCCGTTGTTCTCTGGGGGGTTATTATCCCCAGCAGTAGCAAACGACGGCAAAACTGAAAATACTTCAGTCCATTCAGCTAGGCAGCGGATGATATCACAAGATATGATATGTGCGAAGAAATTAAAAATTCTCAGGAATGTCATAAAGTTTATTAACGGGTTTAAAAAACTTGAGAATAGAGTTATTTCAATTGGAGACACCCAAGCCGAAAATTACAAATGCAACTACTTGATGGTGGCTAGTAAACGTGACGGTGCGGTATTCGCTTATCCTTTCTTTCAAAATATTTCTGCTGAAACTGGAGGAGGGAAGACTACTTGAGTCTTGCAAAAGTCATTTTTTGTTTAGAGAGAATTTTATAAAAAATTGTTTTGCTTATTAAGCCAATTTTCCATAACTAATTAAAATTTTTTCAAAAATTGTAAGCTAGTCCATTCGCTGATCAACTAGGCTTTTAGGTGGTTTGTTTACATTAGGTTTACGACTTTTGCGACATACATATTATACCGTCGAAATTGAAGTTTCAGACATAACATTGTTTGATCAACAGTATCGAAAGCCTTTGAGTGATCTAAGAGGAAAAGAAATCTAACATGGTTCTGCATGCATATTTCCTAATGATTCTGATACTTCGATCAGTGCCACTCGACACAACTGTGATGCTCTGCGGAAACCGGACTGCCTTTCAGATAACAATGTTACCACGAAGAAAGTAATCATATATCTGCTTTATTTGTAAAATCTTTTGCGAACACTTTGGAAACATAACTTAAAATAGCAATAGGTCGGACTCTGAATTAGATTTCGGATCGGAATAATATTTGGTCATGCTTCCATATGTTGGGATAAGTGCTGGAAGTCAGATTGTGTTAAATAAAGCAAAGTAATTCGTATTAACCATGCGGTCTCATTCCCATCCAGGCCAATAGCATTTGACTTAACCATGAAAAAACTCTCTACACAGAAAAAAATCGCGTACTTAAACTAACGCTAAATTTAACTTAATTTTTTTTGGAAAAAATATTTGCTAGTAGTTAAATTTGACATTAAGTTTTTTTTTTCGAAATTTTCTACAGGGCTATAATGAAATCTTACTTTTTTTTAAGTATATCTCATGAAATTTTTATGAACTAAATCGTGGGTATAAAGTCCATTGGACCGTACACATAATGTTATCAATATGAACCAAATGCAAGCAAAGATTTTTCGTACGATTCCCAAAAATAGTAAAAGAATGAACTACTGTATGGTTAAAAATGGTGATGAATTTGGTGCCAATGATTTTCTTGCTTTACTTTTAGTTCATTTTTCTTCATATGAGAGGAATGTAATTTTTCGGGAACCTGCAGTTAAAAAGTACAATAGGGCCAATTAAAATTTTTCCTACGGCTTTAAAACAACCATTAGCGTAGCTTAGACAATTTTACTAGGGGGGCTATAGCCCCCCTAGCTAAAAACTTTATAGACTGAACTTATAGGTTCAAAACTAATGTTTTATTTCATAAAATTTGAAATAAAAAAATAGACAATGCAAAAATAACTCGAAAATTTATAATAAAAGCAACTAAAGTACCTAAAACGGGAAATTGGTGGCAAATTGCCACTGACGACGCTAATCTCACAACTGGTACCTTTGCTCCAGTTAGTTTGGCAATTTTCACATTTAGTGAAATAAAAATTAAAATAAAATAGACCTTTGTTCGACATATTTTCAAACGTTTTGTTTTTCATTTCGGGTTCGGATTAGGAGCCCAAATTGAAAGAGATTTTCTAAGAGTTGTCGCGAGACTGGTTCCTGAGGACCTGTTTTATGGTTGCTCCTGCTAAATTGTCCCAGACGTGTCGCTTTGGGATGAAGTCCAAGACAGCGTCCTAAAATGTAAGTTTACTAGCCGTACATGACAACCCAATGTTAAAGTGGACGGGGTCCCTTCCATACGTTTGAATCAGAACTGGGACTGGTCCATACACACCAGGGACTAGTCTGTTACCAGTTTCTGTGGTTGATGGCATTTACGCCGTAGGGGTAAAGTTCCACACAGAAGTTTTTTTTAACTTCATTTTTGTTTATAATTTAATGCGTAATTGTTTTGTTTCTTTTTCAAAATGGTTTATAAAAAAGAGTAAGAATAAATAAAATGGTACAAATTATTCAAATTTTGCCACAAAAATGTTAAATACATTATAGAAAAATCGATAATATTTGAAAATATTCGAGGGAAAACGTTTCAAACAAGCGTTAGAATGCATTAAAAAAGTATAAAAATTATTTATTTGGAAAAATATCGCAGCTAAGACATTAATTTATGAAAGAATAGTTTTAATATCAATTACTATTTTTAAATTCAACTAAATCATAAGTTCAACCACAGCTTTATTTCATAAATATCAGACTTCTACCACGACCCAAGTAATTCGATTGTGCATGAAAGTCTTTAGTGGAACTTTGTGCGTTGTACGAAGTATATACTTTGTTTAATTTTTATATAAAAATGTAAAATCTTAAATAGGTTTTTCAAAATTAAATGGGGGGGGGGGGCTAAAATTTTCTGGTGGGGTCAAAGCCCCCTCCCCAGAGGGCCTTTCCTAACGCTTATGTTAACAACGCTTTGTGAAATCTACAAATATGGAGTAAAATTTAGTTCAAAAAAGTAGTTCATTCTTCCTATAAATAACAGGTTTGCTGATAAGTCCAGCCGTCATATCAAAGAAAAACAATTTTTTTGTCAAAATTCGTTTTTATTATTGCAACGTATTCCCTTCAAGAGGCGATAGCAACGATTATAACGACATTCCAATTTTTTGAAACGCATTTTGGTAAGTATCTCCTTCGGTTTTGCCTCAAAATAGGCCTCAGTTTCGGCGATCACCTCCTTTCATTGCAGCAAATTTTTTCGCCTGCGAGCAATCATTTGAGGTCTGAGGTCGCTGGGAACCAATCTGGAGAATACGAGTGGGTTGGGAAGCAATATCGAGGTCCAATTCCATTGAATTTTTGCGCATGTTCTCAATGACTTGGCACGGCGCGATGTCTTGGTGGGAACAAACTTTTTTTCTTCTTCAATATGGGCCGTTTTGCCCCGATTTCGACCTTCACACGGTCCAATAACGCCATATAATACCCCTCTCAAGATAATCGATAAAAATTATTCCATGCGCATCCCAAAGAACAGAGGCCATTACTTTGCCTGCGGACTTTTGAGTCTTTCCACGCTTTCGGAGACGGTTCACCGGTCGCTGTCCACTCAGCCGGACAGTGCCGATTGACTCAGGAGTGAGTGATGGAGCCATGTTTTCATCATTTTCCATATATCGACGGAAAAACTCGGGTGTATTACAAGTTATCAAGCTGCAAACACCGCTCAGAATCATCAAACACGTTGTTGTTTTTGTCAAATATGAGGCTCGCGCGGCACCCCATTTTGCACAGAGCTTCCGCATATGACAAATATTGATGATATGATATCACCAAACACGTTTCCTTTGATATCTTTAAGGCCAGCTCTGCTATCTCCGATGCAACTTCATTTTTACGTCCTTTCCAAATCATTTTGTTGGATTTTTTTGATGTTTTTCGTCGGTAACCACCTCCTTTCGGGCGTCCACTGCGTTCAACCGTCCTCCGTGCTCAATTTCACCACGCTTGAAATTTTGGCATACCAATCAATTAATTGTTTGATTTCCCTGGGACAGAGTTCCGGAAACTTCATTATCAAAGCCAAAGTTTTTCGCCTTCCACCGTATTTTTCCCTTCAGAAAACAGTAATGTTTATCAAAACAGGATCGAAAATTCCTTTTTTTTTCCATATTTTTTGTCACAATAAACAAAAAGTTGCTTCACAAAAGACGCTCTATCTTAACAAGACTATATCGACCTTACAGAACGTCAAATTTTGACACGATATCATTCGAAGGTTGGTACTGTATAAAAATAATATACATCTAATCGTTCCTCTCATATAAGTTTCCTCCTACAGTGTCATCTGTGTCATAGAAGGATATGTCTGTCGGAGGGGCAGGGGATATTAGAAAACATTTCGTTCAAATCATTTGGATCACCATAAAACAACTGCCCGATGACTTAACATCCCAATCACCAAATATCATGTATAATTCTTCATTTGTCCCTGGAATCTACAAGCACAGAAAATGAAACGTCGTTGCGGTAATATTCGGTTTTTTTTTTAGCCGCATTGATATATCTGTTCGCTATTCTTCTCGCCGATCGATATTTCTCTGAAAGTTGTGGTAACAAAAGCGCTCCATCGAGAGTATAACATATATCCCTTTCCTTATAGCCAGTCTTAATTGTGTCGTTAAACCATGTTTTTACGTACTTGATTTTACTTTGACCCTCTTAATAGACACAGTTGCGTTAATAAAGGTGCAAAAAAAATTAAATTGCTTGGTCAACGGAGCATGAGTCGTTACATATATCATGCCAATTTATTTGTCCCAAACATATTCTGCAAGTTTTCTATATAATTTCAAATTAACGAAAAATCACGGTAACGTATATTCCATCTGATCCCTTATGAAGTCTAAGTCTATAAGACCAGAAAAATAGGGTCGTGTTTCGAGAAACAAGGAGCCGAAATCTGGTCCGTATAGAAGTACGTCAGACAAATTATTGACAAAGACAAATCCAGAAGAGTGAAGAAGAGGAATGAAAAATGTGTTGGATTCGTAATTTTTAGTTTGTATATAACCAATAAGCTAACCATTATTAATCTGTTAATGTGGAAACTGACAAGATATTCGAATTAAAATCAACGTAATTTATACGTTTCCATATCCCAATGAAATGGATTCCTAATTTTAATGCTGAAAGCTTATTGCATTATTGGGTCGAGTTAACAAACATCAATTAAAAAAATTCTTCTTAGAAGTTCAACAAAAGTTCAAGCAAACACATACACTATTTCTATCGCGGGTAGATTTCGTAGCGAAACTTGCCTCAGGTATTCCTCAAAAATATTGGAGAAAATTGATTAAAAATAATAATTTTTTCTGTTGTTTAATAAAATTTCATATATTGGAAGAAAAAATTGGAATTAAAAATTTGTTAAAATGTATTTAGCGCTAAATGCAATTCAGATAGACCACAAAAAATTTACTTTATTTAAAGAAACTGTGAACTCAATTTAAGCAAACTTCCGCATTTTTAGGAAAATATTAGTAACATTTTGTACTTCAATTTGCATACAACTTTTTTTCTCATTTTTTTAGTTCAGCTTCAAAAGCAAAAAAATATTAAAAAAAGAAAAAAATTTTTCTGCACATTTGGCAAAATTGAACTAAACATAACTAAATTTAAATGAACTAAAATAATGTGAAAAATCGGGCTACATAAAATGTCAAATTATCTTTTTTCTGGTCTGGACACCTCCCAAATGTGCCAAAAAACTTGGGCACTTCTGAGACGACACAACCAACATCACACGTAGTATTAGTTTTTGTGGCCAGTGTTACCGTTGGAGAAATTTTGAAAACAGCTCGCATTAGTCATATTCAAAAGGTCCGCAACAATAATATAGAATAAAAATTTTGACAAAATTTTGTAAAGAAATTATATTTTGACAAAATTTCGTAAAGATATAAAATGTTGACAAAATTTCTATAGAAATAAAATTTTGACAAATTTTTTATAAAAATATAAAAATTTTTGACACGATTTTCTATGGCAATAAATTTTAGTAACATTATGTTTGGCTGCGAGTGCAACCGTGATTTTTCTAGTGATTGGGTGATCGTTTTAATGGGGGCTATATATAATATATGATCGATACGGACCAATTTTGGCATGGTTGTTTTTATCGGCCACACACATAGCGAATTATTTGCTCCTTCAAGACGCTCCGGAGGTGAAATCTTTGGGATCGGGCCTAATATTTATATGGGGGCTTAATAATAATTATGAACCGATATGGACCTAATTTTTTGCATGGTTGTTAAGAAGACTATATACCAACAACCCATGGTACACATTTTCAGCCAGATCGGAATAAAATATGGCTTTCTCTTAGAGGCTTCGCTTCAAACCGAAATCTTAGGACCCGTTTTATATGGGGGCTAACCAACGTAAAAAGTGAACCGATATGGCATTTGCAATACAATCTGACCTACATCAAGAACAACTACTTGTGCCAAGTTTCAAGTCGATAAAGCTTGGTTACGTTTTGAAGTTAGCGTGATTTCAAACAGACGAACGGCGGGCGGACCATGCTTAGATCGACTCGGAAATTTTCACCACGACCCAGAATATATATACTTTATGGGGTCTTAGATCAATATTTCGATGTGTAACAAATGGAATGACAAAGTTAAAGGGTGATACGGTCAAAATTTGACGTATTTCTTTCAATTTTGCATTTAAAAAACCTAACACCCCTCATTTTGAAGGTGTGTGTGTGTGTGTAGAATGTTGGCTACCTAATTTTGATTTTGGAATTGCAACTCTTCAGTTGTCAAAATTCCGTCCAAGCTAAGAAGAGCAGCGTATCAAAATTTGCACTTGCGCATCGCGAAAATCCGAGCTAACTCGCACGCAAAAGCCAAATCAACCGTTACAAATGTAATTAAAGTGTTTGGGAACGTTTGTCGGATAAGGCCAGAAAGTCTGGATCGGGGGGGAATCGAATACGCGGAAGCCGCTGAGAACGACAAAGAGAGTTGCCGGTAGTTTCAAGCGAAACCCTAACGTCTCTCTCCGAGATGCCAGCAATAAGCGCTGGGTGTAATGCGTCTACAACCGTGGCATCGAGCCAAAAACGAGCCGACTAATCGACCTTACAAGAGGTAGTGACATCCAAATCGCGATGATAAACAAAATACGACGGCCCAAAGCGCGATCCCGGAGGCTGTACAGACGATGGTTGACGAAGTTTGACGCGTGGTAATGGACGAACGAAACCTACGTCCCAAAAGCCGAACTACAAAGCAGGCTTCCGGGACACGAGTTCTTATAAGGCAAAAAGAAAAGGGGAAAGATAGCAGATATTTTCCAAGCACATAAAACTTGTCCAAGTTCGCAAGAAATATCATGGTTTTGGCAAGCCCATCTGTACCTGTGGCCTTGAAAAGCAGCATTTTCATAGCTTCGGAGCTGTCAACGCAAGAAAATTTACGTGAAAGAGTGTTTTGAATAAATGTCTGCTGCCTTTCCTGAAGAAACACGTGTTCCGTACTGTTTTGGGCCGGAATTTGGCAATCTTGGCCAATTACGGTAAAAAAGGACAGCGGAGGGTACGCCCGCCAAAAACGTGCAGGTGGTTCCAGGACATGAGAACCTCCAACACGCCAGAAGCTCCGCCCAATTGAGAAATCTAGGCTATTGTCAAGGCGAACTAAAGAAGACCAAAAAACTGCTAAGGACAGCAGCAGTTTCCAAGGCAAACTGTCTTTCTGCTGCGAAGAGGTGGACAAGGTGGCTCGTACAAAATCTGAATGGCAGGTGTCAAGCATGAGGCCCGGCAATTCGGATTTGGAAAAGCGAAAGCCCCTAACTGAATATTTTTCCCTGAATTTAATACTAATTGAACTTGAAAAAGAAATTTAATTCTGATTTTTTAAAATAAACGATTTCGACTCGATTTACACGCGTTTTCCCTTGGACCAAATTTTGACCGTATCAACCTTTAATATAACAACCCCAGCCTATGGTGGAGGGTATAAAAAAGTTGCCGATTAAAAGTCGCAATATTTTTAAAAAGTCGCGTGACGTCAAAAGAAGGTTTGCAAAAATGCGACTAAAGTCGCAACAACGGTGACACTGATGTTGTGGCGATCGAATCAAGTCGGTTTTGATAGCATGCACCCAGAAAAAAGTGAACCCCTTCTTTAAGTTAGAAACTGAACTCATTGTGAAGAAAGTTGAACTTCGTATAGCGCCAAAGACAATTTTTAATTTGTTTGACGATGTGATTTTGTAGAAATTAGGAATAAATGGCATTCCATATTATTTAGTTAACATTTTTCCTATATTTATATACCACTATACTAAAGCAGAATGAAAATTTAACTAATTTGAATTCATATATGGAAATGATTATTATTGAAATTTTTTCAAACAAATGTCATTTTCGCAAATCTTACACATTTGTTGGTAAAACTTTTACTTCATAATTAGAACTGCTTACCTCGTTTTTAAATACAAATTTATTTATTTCTTATAAGCAATTTTATCTTCAATAAAAGAACATGTTTTATTAATATATTGAATATATTATTAAGAATCAACAGCATCGAATCTCTTTGAAAATATTAGTTATTATTCCACTAAATTTCCAAATTTCCGTGTGAATATTATCAAAACTGTAAAACGCACTTGTTCTTCTTCTTTGTACTTTTCACTTTTAATAAGTTGCTGGCTAACGATTTTGTCCTCCTTTTTACAATTTTCAATACTAACAAATATAAAAAATCATAAACATTTTTGTTGAAAAAAAAAAAAAAAAAAAAAAAAAAAGGTTAGCGTCACTGAATATTACTGATAATTGAAGATTCCAAAATGAAGAACAAATGAAAAGGGTTGTTATTCTGCTGGTGTTTCTTTCTTATACAGCTATCAGCCGACATTAATAGATTTTATTTAAAAAAAACGAAAATTTTTTCTCACTATTTTATAAATAACAAATATTTTATATATTTATTTGTTATATTATTATATTATTTTACCATATTATTTTTTAACAATCTCTCCGTATACCTAAAAAACAACGCGATTCCAACTAAAAAACAACCGAACGCGGCAAATATATCGATTACACCCACGCGCAAACACATCGATTACGATGACAGGTTAATCGATTACAGGTAGACAATAGAAATTTAGAAAATTTCCTATATTCTAACATGTGTGTTTTCCTTAAGTTTTGAAAGGATTGCATACTTCTTTAGTACGAATGAACTAAAATATTTTTCTATGGCCAAGTGTTTGTTCGTATGTATGTAT